>PVHP010013415.1:21558-41096 GCA_004024765.1 Zapus hudsonius | reverse complement strand
CTACTAGTTTGTCTGCCTAAATGTGAAACAGTGTGCTCTGGGGGTTAGAATTTAGATAACGCCCAGCAAAAATTCCAATGCGCCCCAAAATTTAAGGAGTACCCGAGTTCTTGTCTATAAGGTTAAAGAATTAAAATCATAGACAACAAAATAGTAAGGTATAGTGGGAGACTTTATTATTTAAGGGAACATGGGGAGTTACAGAGTTCTCCAGCCACCAATGTGGGGAGAAAACATGGTGAGTTTTAACAGAACTTATGTTGTTCAGCTAAACAAGCAGAAAGGGGATCATGAGAAGAAAAGATTTAGGTGTAAGAGAAATCCAGCCCCTCACCACAGGCTGTGGTGGTGGCTGGGGAGACCTTACCGGTCCCTGGGGAGTCAGAGGTCCGTTAGCCAGCCTGACATGTGGGAAAGAGAGCGCTTTCTTCTAGGAAAGTTAATTTAAGTTTTCCCCAGGTGAGTCAGAGAGACAGCTGATTGGTTTATATCTGACCAATCAGTTTTAGCACCTAGGTTTTAGCTCTAGATAGACACCTCCCACTCAAGGAGGGGGGTGTCTCTGGAGCTGCATGACCCATCACAAATGTATATATTATGCCATCAAACTGCCCTCTGAATCCATATATGAATGCCACTGCAACTTTTGGTTTGAGAAGTTTCTCTTTTCAGACGGTGGTGGGCACTGCAGAGACTCACAACTCATTAAAGTGCTGAGGAGAAGGGACAGTGGAGTGCTCAGCACTAAGAGATTTCTACCACACCCTCCATGGCTCAGCAACCATCATGGGAGAAGTGGAGGAAAGAATGTAAGAGCAAAGGAAAGGAAAGGATGGAGTAGTTTGCAAAACTGTCTTCCAGACACAAAGTGTCCATGGTATCCATGACCTCTCAGTGGTTGACACCACCTACACAAGACCTGCCTAACAGGAGGGAAAAAATGATGATATCAAAATAGGAGAGACTAATTAGAAAGAAGAGATTTAGTGGAGGGGGAATTGGGGAGGGAGAAGGAGAAGGTGACGGGAGGGTATTATGATCATGGTATGTTGTCTAAATGAACATAGGACAGGAGGATGGGTCATCACATCAAGTGTTCACAGCAGCTGAGCATGGTGGCACTTGCCTATAATCCCAGCACTTGAGAGGTAGAGACGGGAGACTCAGCTTAATGTCATCCTTGGCTTCAAGGAGGGGTCAAGGCCAGCCTAGACTCCATTAAAGCCTGTTGTGTGTGTATGTGTGTGTGTGTGTGTGTGTGTGTGTGTGTGTGTGTGTGTGTGTGTGTTAGAGAGATGGCTCAATGATTAAGAGTGCTCATTGTGCAAGCAGGAAGACTTGGGTGTGAACCCTAGTGACCGTGTAAAAAGCTCAATGTGGCCATGCATCCCATAATATCAGCACTGAGCAGGGTTGGTAGGAGACTCACTGGGGCTCCCTGGTCAGCAAGTCTACCTGAAAAATAGTGAGCTCCGGGTTCCATGATAGACCATGTCTCAAGGATAAAATGGATGAGTGTAAAGAAGTGTACCAAGTGCCCTCCTCTGGCCTCTGCACATGTGCACACAGGCATCCAGCGCCTTGCTACGGTACTGGACAGAGAGAAGGGTGAGAGGAGGAGATGCGGGAATGCTCTGTAATAGATGCCAGTGAGAGTTGGAGATACTGTCATGCACAAAAGAAGAGAAATTTCCTTAACTTCTTGAGCATTACAACAAATTCGCGGAAAGTGCAAGCTTGCAAGACTGAATTGGGAAAGATTGGAGGTTGCGCCTTTACCACAAAAAAATGCTAAAGGGTTAATAGATGCCCAAGTGGTCAATTTAGATTAAAACACAACTGTGATGACAGACATTCAATACTAAAGTCGATAGACCTGGACTGATTGAAGTGGCTGGTGCGTGGGGACTGAATCTGGGCAACAGCCTTTCCACCCACATAAATTTTATTTATATACACCCATATGTAATTATGCATACACATATGCATCACATAATTCTGAAAGCTGACAGAACCACTACTAAACCATGTTGATATGCAAAAAACAAGGCTAAAAAGATAAATTCTTCTTCAGTCATGCACACAGAGGACTCGATCTCAGGGCCGTCTGGCTCAGAATTCCCTCTGCTGCACGGTCCCCTTCTAATGAGCTAGATTCCAGCTCACACACTGAGAACTGAAGGAGGAAAGAGTAGTGTTTATATTCCAGCTCCATTATTTACGTTCCTTGGTCCTCAGTTTGTGTTTTAATTAAATAGTGGATTTGATGGATATATACCTACTAAATCTTGGAGGAAAGAAAAAGAGGTCAGCATATTTCAGTAGCTCTGTTTTGAGCAATGCCAGTGACAAAAGAAAAAAATCAATAAAATTGTGCATTCAGAAAGGAACATTGAGCTGGGTGTGGTGGCATACGCCTTTAATGTCCCAGCACTAGGAAGGCAGAGGTAGGAGGATTGCCATGGAGTTCAAGGCCACCTGGAGACTACATAGTGAATTCCTGGTCAGCCTGGGTTAGAGTGAGACCTTACCTTGAAAAGCCAAAAATGAAAAAGAGAAAGGAAGGGAGGGAGGGAGGGAGATTGGTAAAGGTAAATCAGTGTTTTAAGCAAAGCCAAACAAAACCGATCTATGTCAGAATGCCTCACAGTGAAACTGTAACATAGACCATGCTGTGGTATGTGCGGCATGGCTGATGCTACATGTGACGTGTGCATGTGTGTGGCTGGCTGTACATGTGATTGTGATCTGTAACTGGACCTACTGGAATTTCATGGAGTTTCATGGTCTAATGCTTAGGAATCCTTGTGAGAAAATTCAAAAGGAAATCATGTGCATTAGTTAGGAAGGAAAGAATTTTCACCAATTGAAACCATTTCTCATCTTTTCACGTGCAGCCTTCGCTCGCTCAGTGAGAGTGTAATGTGTCCAAATAAGGACAAGAGTTCCCGGCTTGCTCCAGGTGGAAGGCGCTGGGGAACTAAAAGGAGGAGGCTGGCACCCAAGAAAAACCGAGGCTGCCAGGGAGCTTGTGAAATGATGAACTTCTGAACAGAGAATCCTGACTCTACGTGGGATTGTTTCCCAACACCCTGGAATGTGGTGATGGTACATGCATGTTTCCGTGGTGTGCATGTGTGTTTATCATTATTAGTATGGCGTATGTGTGATCATGATTTGTGACTTGTGTATGTGCATAAACATAATGAGAATCTACAGTGCAGCCAGAGAGCAATTACTCCTGTAGGAAGACAGAAAAACAGTCCACAGCAAAAGACCAACAATGGCCTGGAGAGCAGGCGGGAGAGTCCAGAGGACCAGAGCAGGCAGTACTCAGAGCACAAATCACACTGCACTTCCTGCAGAAAGCACAGCTAGATCTCAAGTCAGAAAACATCCTGGCCATGAAAATACAGCAAAATTAGGGAGTGGCCTTTGGCAGTTGGACAAATATTTAAAAATTAGGTGACTTAATACTTGTGCACACATGTGGTTAGAATGTATTTAACACATTTGTGGAGGCAGATCACACACACACACACACACACACACACACACACACACACACACACACACACACACACAATTTAACCCAGCTATTCCAGGTTGGAGGAATCCAACACAGAATGTGAAAGGGTAAGTGTAGAAACATGTAAATAAACAGATACTCCTCGCAGCACCGCGTACAGCAGGGAGCAATGTCAGTAACAATATTGTGGCTTGAAAGAAAAGCTGTATTAACTCAAAAATACAACCAACACATGATATTTAGGAACAAGATAACCTTACAGATCAAAAATGCTGTGTAGTTTTGTTTCTAGTGAGGCAAAAGATAACCTTACAGATCAAAAATGCTGCTTAGTTTTGTTTCTGAAGGATAAAAATGTGTTCACTTTTATAGGACACTTGTGTAATGAATTATAACAAAATTGTAACAAAGATATGTCTAAGAGGTGATGGCTAGAACAAGGAAAAATTTTGCTTTCTAATATATATATATATATATATATATATATATATATATATATATATATATATATATATATATTCCCCAGGGAACATATGTTATTTCTACACTTAGGAAAAAATATCAATAAAGATGTTTCCATTTAGGAGGGAAGAAAGGAAGCTTGGTACAGACTGGGTTTGTTTTTCTATTTCTGATCTAAGGCTTTGGCCAAACTCCCAGCCTATGCAATCAACTAAACATTCAAATCCCTAGATTTCTAAGTCTGTTTCCCACTGATTCGTAGCCTGGTGTTATCTGAGTAGCTTGCCCTTCTGTAACCATCTGGGCAAAACTGAGCTGCCATAGGAAAGAAGCAAGGATGGTGGATTTCCAAGAGCCCACTTGTGTTCTCTTTCAGAGAGAAGGAAGGGGAGGCTTTGGCTGCTTAGGGCCTTATGGATGGTTTAATTTTCTTCTATAATAAAAATAAAAGAAGGCATAAATACTGTCCAGCAACAAAATCACCGAAAGGCATTAAGAATGTATGCAGTTCTGCATACAAATGTACAGACACCCTTTTATACATGGCCATAATGCTTAGATTTCAAAGTATCTGTGGAATAATGAAGCTGCGCCCTGCTTTGAGCCAGGCTGTAGTTCTGTGTAATCGTTCGGGGCTTGTTTGTTCCTGTGACTTCATGAGCTACAGCCCTTCGTCATTCCTAGCATGTCCGTTTTCACACAGTACAGAGGCATTCTCCTCTCTCTATGCAAAAAGATAGCTTTTAGTACAAAGAACAAGACACTTTATGTCTTACAAGCCATAAAGTTTTTCATTGTAAACCCTATTTTTCCTTAACTTTGTTATTGAATCTTTCTCTAGTGGCCTAACAATTTTCCAAGGAGTTTTTTTTTTAATCCTTTCTTTGGTTTATGGATCTTTAATCACTGTTTTCCAAAAATATTTTATTCTCTCCCACCAGCACCTCTTATTTCTTATCATCTATTACTGGAACTTTTGCTACTTGAGCTATTCTACTTAGAATTCTGTATGACATCCTGTTGGAAATCAAAGAGTCATTTAGACCGATGTTATAACATACCTATCTTGTAAATTTTCTGCCTTGCACATGGATTCTCTTTGAAATGAATATATTCATATTTTTATTTTTTATCTTTATGTAACTTTAAAAAGTCAAGCATAACAAACAAGGAAATATCTTGAGAGAATTTGAAAATTAATGGAAGTCGCATCCATAGTCGTAAATCTCAGTTTCAATAAAGGTGTGCTCAGGACTAATGCATGGAATTTCTGTGTTTGTTTTGTTTTAATTCCGAAACTAGAACTTTCTGTGAGGAGACGTACAGATTGGATTCTGGTGTTGATTTCTATGAGGCTATAGGTCAGCTCTAGCTTTTATTTCTTGGAAAACACCAGAAACTTTTTAATCTCTCTGGCATCAACATGTTGTCAGCCCCCAGAACGAGGCCACGAGAAAGCAATAATGCAAAAATAAATAAGTGTAACCTCATATGCAGAACCCAGAATGATATAAAGCAGGGAGAAATACAGTCTATGCAGTCATCTTGGTACCTTCTCCGAGGACGACAGGAAAATACGTGAAGCACACAGACAAGCAAAAGCAAGAGCCAGGCAAGAGAGATTCCATATGATTGTCAGTCTAGCTTTCTTGGCTAAGTGACCTAGAATCTGGCATGGAGTTCTCAGCCTCAGTCTACCTCAGTAGTTCAAATCTCCATTATAAAAAGATTCAAGCAATACTGACATTTGAGAAGGACTGGAATTTTCCTTTATCTCTTTTACATTTTACCCCATATCAAAGGAGGATATTAGACTATTAATACTTTAATGAATTTTTATACAGTCCTCTATCTCTTTCTTCCTTTTCTTCTGTTTCTCTTCCTTCTTTCCTTCCTCCTTCCATCCTTCTTGCATTTTTGTATGTGTGTGTGTGTGTTCTTGTGTCGCAAATGCATGTGTGTGGGCAGGTCAAAGGACAGACAACCTCATGTGTTGTTCCTCAAGCATCGTCCAGCTGCTTTGAGACAGTGTCTGTCATTGACCTAAAGGGCCTCTAATTAAGTTGGAAGCCTCAGGGATCTTCCTGTCTCTACCTCCCCAGGATAAGGATTACAGGTGTGTGCCAGTACTCCCAGGCTTTTGTACATGGATTTGAGAATTAAACCCAGATTCTCACTCATGCTTGCACACTAAGCACTGGCTGAGCTATCTCTCTCCTGCTCTCCAGACCTGTTCCTATGACACTGCTTAGCTATAACTGCAGAGAAAATGCAGACTGAGTTCCTGATGCCTACTCTTGGCTAGTGTCCTTAGCACATCGCCCTTTTCTGTTTTTGTTAATGTCGTTTAAAAAATTATTTCTTCACAAGCAGAGAGAGATAGAAGAGATAGAGAGAGAATGGGCACACCAGGGCCTACAGCCACTGTAAATGGAATCCAAATGCATTCACCACTTTGTGCATCTGTCTTTACCTGAGTACTGGGGAACCTGAGTCATTCGGCTTTGCAGGCAAGTGCCTTAACTATTGTGCTGTCTCTTCAGCCCCCAGTGTTCTTTGTAGCTGCTATTTTTTTATATTTATTTATTTATTTTTGTTTTTTGAGGTAGGGTCTCATCTAGCCCAGGCTAACCTGGAATTCACTATGTAGTCTCAGGCTGGCCTCAAACTCATAGTTTCCATTCTCTTACCTCTGCCTTGAGTGCTGGGATTTTTTTAAATCTTTATTATCCATAATTTGATACACTGTATGAGCAAATAATGTGTTGGTATCCCCATTTCCCCCCTCCCTGTCCCCAATCCAGCAGACAACAGCTGTGCCTCTGCCAGTGCACCAGCTATCACAGCCCTCGGAGAAACTACCCAGAGGGAAAGAACTCAGATTCCCTCTCAGGAATATGCACAGCCTTCTGGAAAATCTCTGCAACAATGACGTGTAGAAGGCTAGTAAATTGAGCTGGCAGGGATCTATCAAAATCCATATGGCTTAAGAATTATTATCGTTGGATGACAAGCAAAAGAGCTATTCCCACAGCAAGGCAGATATCCTAGGGAAGGATAATGGAGAGAGGCACCAAGGGTGCCCAAAATTGTCCAAAACACAAATTTAGAGACTCTTAAAAACCTGATAACTATGCAAAACTTAAACTCACCCACCATGACTCAGGGAAATTTGCAGAAGGGTGGAAAGAATGTAAGAGTCATGGTGGGGAGAATAACTAATGCATAAAAGAAAATGGCATCCTGGTTTCAATGGTTTTCTCTAATAACTTATGATACTGAGCATATTGTTTTGTCAATATGTATAATTTTAAGCCAATAAAAATGTTAAAAATGAAAAAGAACTATGATTGCTGGGCCTGGGGAGATGGCTCAGAGGTTAGAGGTGCTTGCTTGAAAAGTGCTTGCTCTCTGGCCCGTGTTCAGTTCCCCAGTCCCCATGTAAAACCAGATAGACATTCATCTGCAGCAGCAAGAGACCCTACCCACATGCACGTACACACACACATGCAAATAAGTACAATTTTCAAAGAAAATAGCTATGATTACCATCATTAAAAAAATTAAAATTTAGTTGTTTTATCCAACTTACTGATAAAACATGAGATCACTGCGATAAAAATGAGTTAAAATCATACCTTTCTTTATCATTAAAGGAAAAGATTTTACTCTTTTTATCACTTTAATCTGCATATTAATAAACATTTAGAGGAGAAATTCATTGGTCTCTAGTACAGAAAGTTTTTTTTCATGACTTTTTCAGAAGATGATGCTAAAACATGTAAAGCTCGGTGTAAATAAAATGGATGGGAAGACTTTATTTTAAATACATTGATAAACTGCTCATGATGTACATAATTTCCTTACCTTCTGGGGATAAAGCAGAGATCTAAGAGCAGGAAACAGGGCAATAAACCAAGTTATTTATTCAGAATGCTACAAGTGTCTGGGATCTTTTATGTGCACATGGGGATCAAACTCGGGTACTCATGGTGCATTAAAAACATTTTATTGACTGAGATATCTTCTTAGCACCTTTGTAAACATTACATCATTTATATTTCTACGCATTGATACCTAAACATTATAAATTAAAGATTTTGGGCTGGGGAGATGGCTCTGTGCTTGCAAAGCCTGCTGTCCTAGGTTTGATTCCCCAGTACCCACGTAAAGTCAGATGCACAAAGTGGCACATGTGTCTGGTGTTCATTTGCAGTTGCAAGAGGTCCTATCTGTACTTATTCTCTCTCTCTCTCTCTCTCTCTCTCTCTCTCTCTCTCTCTCTCCTCTTCTTACAAATAAATAAAAAAATTAAAATTAATTAAACATGTCACCTTTTGGATAACAATAACATAATGAGCAAGTTTATTTTGAATTACTCTAAGATATTTGGTGATGGGGGGAATTTTCTGAAGTCACTGACAAAATCTTAGACTACTTAAAAAATACATATATTTTCTAACTCATCATCCCTTGAATGTGAAATATAATGGCACACAAAGCTGAAAGACCAAAGATCAGTCTTCCTGTGCAGCTGGTCAGCAACACTGAGGACATTGTCAGAAGCTATGGATTGGGACATCATCTCTCTCTTAAGTCCAGCTTATCCAGTGTCCTAACTAGATAGAAACTCCAGGATGTGCTTTAGAACAGGGGAGCAAGTGGGAAAGAGAAAGGGAGAGAGAAGAGAGAAAGAAGGAGAACAGAGAGGAGGAAGACAAGGTCAATAAAAGTGGTAACTGGTGTCTCAGACCTGTTGTGGAGTGCATGCAGGCTCCTAATGCCCTTTGTTCTGACAAAGGTTTCAGTTTTCGTTTTCTTTCTGGATCTACTGGTAAATTTATTGTAATTTACAAAGAATTTTTCTTGAAACATAAAGGGAATAAAACGAAGGAAAAGAAAGTCACATGGTCAAGGAGACATGGGACACATTATTACACAGAATGGTACCACTGGGTGGGGACAGAAAGTCATGAGTAGGAACCATGAGCTCTGGCTTCCGACCATTAAACATGCAACCCTAGTGTGTAATGTACATGTTCTCAGACTTAGCCTCGGGGTTTTAGTTTTGTTCAAGTTTGAAAATACTGTGCTCTTGAAATTGGTCCCTTTGAGAAACACTAGAATTTATGGGTAAAAGAGAAAGTTGTTTGTTCCTTTCATCTGAGTTGTTTTTTATTTTGAATTTGGGGCCCATTGTCCCATGTTTACTTGGTACTATAGAAGCACAGGGATTATCATGAGAATATACTGAATGCATAATACCTCAGAAAGAACAGATACAGGCAAGTTCTAGAAAGGCTTTTTTGTTTCTGCTCTACCAATATTTAGTTTTTGGTTGACCCTCCCCACGTCCCATCCCCCTCCTCTCCTCCATCTCTTTGTCCCATATCCCAGCTGACACCCTCCAAGTCCACTATCCCTTTTCCCTTTCAAATCACATAAAGTCAGTCACCTTTCTGACCTCTTTTCCTGGAAACCTCTTTTTTTTTCACTCTAATGGATCTTTTTCTAGTTTCCTAACATCTACACACTCTCACATATATAAAAGCCCATAAAGATTCAAAGCTAGATTCTACATGTGAGAGAGAACAGGAAGTCTTTCATCCTGCACTTTGGTTAATATATATATAAATTATCACACACATATATGTATAAATGTATATATATAATGTTATGCTTAATATAACACTTACAAAGGTTTCTTGAAGGTCAGAAGTAATGAAATATCTTGTCCTTTAAATTCCAAGTACATTTCGACATAAAAAGGGAGTGAAAGAACAAAAGAAAATGATTCCTTGAGAAAAGCTACTTGATCATTGGAGATAGTCCACTGGAATGGACGAGGACAAAACACTCACTTACTCACTTGACTACACAGTCCATCTACTTGGCCTTGGGCTACGATGACTCGAGGGAAAAAATATTATCCCATCCCTTGTGTATGGCCAGGCAGATATAGGAAAATAAAATGAATCAGCCAAATGGTGCCAAGTTCGAGGGCAACACTTAGACTATGTCAAGGCTATACTGCTTTTGTGATCTGGTTTGAACTTCAAAGCATTTTCCTTATTTTTGCCAGATCACCATTCTGTCTCGCACCTCTGAATACATACAAAGGAGTACATCCATCCTCCATGTATGTACAAGCACATTTTGCAGAATCCTACAGGCAGAGACATGTCATTTTGAATGGGGACAAGAGCTGAATGCAACCCCCTGGCAGCAGTCAAACTCCAAAGCAGTCTGTCTTCTTGGGTTTCTCTAGTACAACCAGAGAGTAATTTTTCTCTCCTTGCTTCACAAGCCCAGAGTCCTATTTTTCATTTTATTTTCTCTAATGGTCCTCCCCTCTCTGCTGTCTGTCCCTTGATTTGGGTCTATCAGCATCGTAAACTGCTTCAGGCAAGCAAGATGGATGCTCTGTGGGTGAGCTGGCATATTGCACTAGTAGGTGAGGGGAGTGTCGGGAAAATCACAAGAGTTACTATTTCCCAAAAGCTTATAAAGTGTAAGATATCACGTGATGATTACATGATGCGCATCTTTTTATTTCATCTTTCAGATTAGAAATCTGAAATTCAGGGCTGGCTTACATTTAAGGCACTTGCCTGCAAAGCTTAACAACCCAAGTTCAACTCCCCAGTATCCACACAAATTCAAATGCACAAAGTGGCATGTGGATTTGGAGTTTGTTTGCAGTGGCTAGATGCCCTGTCACACCCATTGCCCCCTCCCTCTCTCTCTCTCTGCCAGGCTTGGTGAAGCACACCTTTAACCCCAGCACTTGGAAGGCCAAAGTAAGAGAATCCCTGTGAGCTCCAGGCTCCCCTGAGATTCCATAGTGAATTCCAGGTCAGCCTGGGCTAGAGCAAGACCCTACCTCAAAAAAAAAATCTGCAATTCAAATATTTAAGTACCTTTACTCAAGGTCCTGTGAAGGTTAATTATCAACTTGATGCAATTTGGAATCATCAAGAAAACAAATGTACCATTATGTCTCTGAGGGGTTTTCGAGTTTGCGTTAATTGAATATGAAGACATTTCCCTTAATTGTAGGTGTCACTATCCCATGGGCTGGGGTCATGCCTGGACTGAATATCATCTTTCATCTCTCTGCCTCCTGATTATGGATGTGACCAGTGGCTGCATGCTCCTGCCACCACACCTTCCCGGCCATGATGGGCTGCGTCCAGTGAACTGTAAACCAGAATAAAGTCTTCCCCCAGGAGTTGCTTTAGTCTGGTATTTGGTCACAGCAATCAGAGAAACTTCTAATATAGTTCCCCAAACAGAACATAGCACACACAAGACCTGAGCCCTTTTCTGTCAACCTCCGAAAACTCCACCATTAATGCCTGTTTATATTGAAAAGTTTTGTCTCCAGCTATTCACCTGTGGATTTAAAAGAAGGAGAAGAGGGAAGGAAGGAAGGCGGGAAGAGGAGGGGAGGAGAAGAAAGAGAAGGAAGGCTGGAGAGAAGAGAGATAAAGAGGAGGAGAAGGAAACCAAAAGTGAAAGAGCACCAAGGACTTTCCCAGCTGGGTTAGAGACCCACAGGAGGCCATGCTTGTCAGTGCTCTGCTCCAGGATTATGGGCTTTGAGGAAGTTATATCCTGTCTCCCCTGTCACTTCCTTTGCATATACTGCTTGTTGGAACCTAATGGAAGGGGCAATCACAGTTTAGAACCCAATTTGGAATTTTCCTAGATTCCTGGTTGATAATAGCATCTTAAAGTCATTGTAAATCCCAAACAACTTCAAATACAAAACCTATGTTTGGGGCTGAAAATCTGGCTCAGCGGTTCAAGGCACTTGTTTTCAAAGCATGGCAACCCAGGCTCAATTCCCCAGTACTTACATCAAGCCAGGTGCACAAAGTGGTGCCTGCATCTGGAGTTCATTTCCAGTAGCAAGAAGCCCTGGCAAACCATACTCACCCACTCTCTTTATAAATAGTTAAATAAATTATTTCAAGTCTAAGTTAACAGGATATCATACTATCTGAAAATATATCAGGAAATTCTCCTACTACATAGAAAAAATTATTAAATAACACAATCCCTTTTAATACAAATGAAAACAAATGTTTAATAGTGGTTACATGATCATAGAATTCTTCTAAAGTATTGGAAGTGGCTGAGATTAACTCCAGTACTAGGGAAAGTTGGTCATTTTTATAGGGAGGTAGAGTTCATCTGCTAGAGGAAAACAGCTCCAAATTTAAACACTGACTCCTCCATTAACTGACTATGTGATCATAAGTGGCTCACACTGCCTCTCTAGGCATTAGCATCCTTATTCTAACATCCCAGTTGTTTTGAAATTTTAATTAGATAATGATTATAAAGTTCATAATTTAGTATGAAACACACACTCTACTAAATAAACTATCTGTCCCTTGTCCTACTTTATCCTTTATGAAATTAAAAATGTACACAATGATCTTGATGACCCAAAACAGATTGCCTATAAAATGATTAAGGTTATTGTACAAAACATTAAAATTCATTTACCAAAATTTTGATGCATCTGTTGGAGTATCCCTTTGTATAGCAATACTTTACCAGTATTTTGCATAAATAAAAGAAGGCTCTTTGCCTTCCTGCCTTCACCCAATCTATTCTTTATGGTAAAATGTAGTTACCATGAATCACCAACATGATCAGGAAGAGTCCTGCACTGCAAGACAGACAGTTAATCATACGCATTTAACAAATAAATGTGCTAAGTGTCAAGGGATATTAAGTGGATGGGACCCCCCCCCAATCCCAAGAACTCCCATGTAAAGGAGTGTTGTTTGACTTTTCCTAGAGAGACTTGAACATTTATTACCTCAAGGGATAAACAGACCAAGGAAAGAGTCTACCTGTCTAGCTTAGTGATCAGAAAGTTTATTGGGGTTACTTACAGGAATATAGGTGAAGGGTTACTTACATCATCATGGATGACCAAAGGCAGCTGTATAACTAAAAGCTCACTCCAGGATGAGTGACAGCTCACAAAAACTGGATCCCTGAAGCTCCATGCATGACTTGCAGAATGTCTTCTTCCCATCAATAATTATTACTTATATAACTTTGACGTGAGGTGGGGAGGCTTATGAATCTTATATGTTTCAGGAACATCTCGAGCCTTGTAAGTTTTCTTTAGTTCCTGAATCTTATCAGCCTCCCTCCTTCCTCTAGGAAAAGAATGTTTCAATTCAGAGGAAATAGCCACACAAGGAGGTAAATCTAGTGACAACTGGAATTCAATGTAATATATGTTCTGATAACATAAGAAAAGGAGCCGGCACAGGATTCCTAGAGAGAGAGAGGCCAATGACAGAGGAGCTGAGATCCATGAGGCACAGTGAAAGGAACTGTCTAAGGCAGGGAGGGGACAGCATTTGCAGAGGTGTGGGGTACATAACTTATTCCAGGCAATACTGGGCATTCAGAATAAGTGAATAGGAAAGTATGAGGGTGGAAAACACAATAGAAGTGGGAGAAAGAGCTTGAGAATATGAGGGGTCTTGAAAATCATGTTCAAAAAATACAAATCAGGGTATTAGGAACCAGTCAATTATGCTAAGCCAAGCACTGAATCAATCACATTTGTATTCAGGAAAATCTGAAGAGATAATAGAAATCAATACATACATAATGCTTGACTGACTTCCAACAAAAGTATTGACATCAACAATAGGAGGAGGTTAGACCTTTCAACATCAACACCAGAAAAACTAGACCTAAAACAAATGCACTCTGACCCTTACTTCAAAAATATACACAAAATTAACTTGAAATGTGTTGCAGACCTAATAGCTAAACGTATAACATTTCTGCAATAAAAATCTTATGGTTTTGTATTGGGAAGATTTTCTTGATAGAAATAAACAGGAGGAGAAAGGGAGGGTGGAGGGAAGGGAGGGAGGGAGGAAAGAAGGGAAGAACAGAAGGAAGGAGTGAGGGATGAATTAGATGTAGTAGCTGAATGGTAGCCTCCATATCTTATTCTCCAAGACCTCTGAATGGGGTTACCATGAAAGGGGGACTTTGTAGATGTGATTCAACTCAGGACATTTTGAAACGAGAAGTCTGTGCTGGATTACCTGGTGGTGCCTCATTTCCTCACAGGGGTTCTTGTATAATGGCAGTGGTGGTGTGAGGTAGAACCAAGGACAGGTGTGGCACAGAGCTAATAGTGCAGCCAGTTTAGAAAGCAGTTGGCCAAGGCTAAATGCACTCCCACTCCTTGATGTTTACTTTAAAACAGAAGGGTAGCTCAGGGGCAGAGCACATGCAAGACCCTGGGTTCAATCCCCACTCCTGGGAGGAAGAAAGAAGAGGAGGAGAATGTAGGTGAGAAAATAAAAATATTATAATGAGATCGTATATCCACAGAGTAGTAGAAAGAAATGGCCAAAAAATCATAGTAATTTTACTTATAGGATCCAAATGCTAAAAATGCTCCACGTATTCATCAGCTGGTGACCAGATACACAAAGTTGATCCATCCATTAGAATATTACTGGGCTATGTAAAGGAACAATCCGTCAATACAGACAGAGTGAGTGACTCTCAAAAACATCGTGCCCGTTTTCCAAAAGCCAGACACTAAAGAGTCTATTATGTTTGGCTCCACTGGCAGGAACTTCTAGAAATGGTAGACAATCTACTATGACAGAAAGTAGATCAGTGCTGGCTTGGGGCTGAAGGGTGGTATGGATTCCATTGAAGAAGATGAAGAGAGAACTTTATGCAATGATAGAAACCTTTTATGTCTTAGCTGTTACAATGACCAGACCAGTATATGCATTTATGTGTAAAGAACTCGAAATTGATTTTCAAAAAGATATAATGGCTAATAAAATATTGGGTAATGGTGGCTATAGCTCACTGAGAAACCAGCTTTCTAACATGAGACCCTCAGTTTGATTCCCAACACCATAAAAAAAATATTTTTTTTAAATCAAGTCAAGTGTTAGGCATATATGAATGTAAGAACCATTAGTCCAGGATGGGAGTCCAGTCATAGCAAGAGGAATGTCCAGCAGGTCAGTATGCCCAGTAGGTGTCTGTCACTAGGAGAGATCATCTTTAAAAACTCACATAGTGTTGATGAATAGAGCTTGTGGTTCTGTTTGTGAAGCAAAGAGCACAGGTATTCTGCTCTGTTCAATACCTGACAAAACAATCTCATAATGCAAGTTGTTAGAAGTTGAGAAAGTCAATACTACACATTTAGGTGAAAAGAAATTGACTTTATGGGACAATTTTATACCTCCATAGGAATGAAGTGATTGAATAGAAGACTGGGGAAGCTACCTAGGGATGTCAACAACAACATAAAGAACATTTCTAGAATTGTAGAGGTCATCATAATTCCATAGTAAAAATAAACAAAAATCCCAGCTTGTTAGAGCCACAGGGATCCCCCACTTCCTGTACCATTAACATTTTGAAAATGGGCAGCCTTGGGTGGGAAGAGGCTCCCCACTGATTCAGCAATAAACACATGCAGAAATAAATTGCTTCTTATTGGTGGTTATCTGCTCTGGCTCATGGCAACGTGGATATTCTACCTTGAAAGGGCACTGGAAGAATTTCTGTATCAGCCAGACAGCTTTCTGTGCATCTCCGTGAGCAGAACCAGGCATGGTTCTTCCTATCTATAATCTATTGAGAGCATGATGCTAGTCTGGGATACAGAGTGGGACTCTGCCTTAAAAAGTAGTGAAGAGAAAAGAAAAAGAGAGAAAGGAAAAGGAAAAGAAAAGAAGGTGGAAACAACCAGAGATGTTGTCCTTGGGGATGGTGCTGGCTAGTTATTCAACCAGAGCTGAGATGATGGGTGTGAATGTCTGTTTGGCTGTCTTGACTAGGGACTAACCAAGCTACTGTCCTAGCAGAAGCTGACTGTCAGGATTCAAAGTATTAAACTGGAGCTGGTCATTGCTTCATTTACCTAGTAAAGAAGGATCAAATAATGTTTCCATTTCAAGGGCTGCTTTGGAAGTTCCTCAAGATGGTTTAGAGGCGAGGAACAAGGCTGAGTAAGAGAGTTCCCAGAGAGGTCCATAGCCAACCTTCAGAACCTACAAATGCTTTGCTCTGCACAACAAATGGACTTTGCAGACAAGATTAAGGTAAGGTTATTGAATGGGGATATTATTCTGGATTACCTGTTTGATCCCAGACAAGGTGGTCTGTATAAAACATGGAAAAAAGAGCACACTGGAGGCTGGGCCAGGAAGATCACTGTTCAATAGCAGCTGTTCACAAAAAGAGATAGGAAGGAAGGAAAGAAGGAAGGAAGGAAGGAAGGAAGGAAGGAAGGAAGGAAGGAAGGAAGGAAGGAAGGAGTAGAGGGATAGAAGAAGGAAAGAAACAGGATGATCCTCTTTGAAGGAGGAAGAAAGAGTTATGTGAGCAGCTTCAAGAATTCAGGAAACATAAGGAAACAGACCTGCTCTGAAGCCTCAAAAGAAACAACTCCAGGTCTGCATTTAGCTTGACTGCCATTCTGGGACTTCTGGCTTTAAGAACTCTGAGAATGCATTTGTCTTGCTTTAAGTCATAAAATTTGTTCTATCAACAACAGCCAACAACTATGGAAAAAATCCTAGATTCTGGAAGGGCTAGATAATTAGGTGTAGTGTACTAAGTGTAAAGTGCCACTCACAAATTCTATGATCAGCACATTCCTTTCACACGCAAAATCTGCCCCTCTTTCTCAATTACTCGGTGTTCAGTAAATATAAAAATACCTCAATTTACAAACTGATGGGAAGAAAATCAAGATAGAGAGTGCTATGATGTGGGGGTGATTTGTCTTCCAGAGGCTCATGGCTGGAAGGATGGTCCCCAGTGTGGTGTGGAACATTGCAGAGAGGCGATTGACACATAGGGACATTGTCTTCAGAAGAGAATCTGTCATAGTCCTGGATCCTCCAGGACTCCAGGACAACATCTCTGGTTGTTTCCCCCTTCTTTTCTTTTCCCTTTTCTCTCTCTTTTTCTTCTTTTCTTTTCTCTTCACTACTTTTTTAGGCAGAATCTCACTCTGTAACCCAGACTAGCATCATGCTCTCAATAGATTATAGATAGGAAGAACCATGCCTGGTTCTGGCTCACAGAGATGCACAGACAGCTATCTGGCTGATACAGAAATACTTCCAGAGCCCTTTCAAGGTAGAACCTCCACGTTGCCTTGAGCCTGCTCTCTCTCCACTCTCTGGCCTCCTGCTGCATGACGTCATCTCTCCCTCTGGCACATGTTCCTGTCATGATTCCATCTCTCATGAGGTGACAAAGGGATTGGGGAATCTCACCAGGGGCCAGAACAATGAGGATGCTCCATGGTAGAGCCTCCAACACTCAGACCAAAAGAAAAAAAAAATAATAATAACAAAGAACAAAAAAACCTCTTTATAATAAAGTAGCCACCACGGGCATTTTGTTATAGCAATGGAAAACAGACTAATCTACACACAGCCTAAGCACCCTCTTTCCCACTTGCTCTCCTTAGTTCTTTCCTTGATGTGTTGGCCATCAAACAATAACAACAACACCACCACCACCAAAATGTTCATTTGCCTAGAACTCCACACATCCCTGCATCCTTTCTCTGTTTTCATTAATCAACAAGATCCCACTCTTACCACCAAATCTGAGATAACATTCCCAGGAATCTACTGCCCACCCCCCGCCATCTATTTCCAGACAGTTGCCATTGGCACATCAACTACTTAGGGGATCCAGAAAAACTGTCTTGGTGGTGGCCCTTCTGAGGGACCAGCCTAGCATGGCTACTGTGACTGGCCATTGAGACACGCAGGGGAAGGCTGGGGACATGATCTGCACACGACTGCACACACACACCTTATAGAGCACTTCGTTGATCATTAACCAGCCCTGTGGTGGACTGATTTCTCTTTACAGCTGAAGTAACTAAACCAAGATTAAATAACTTGCCCAAGGCTATTCATTTAATAAAACTCATAGCCAGCACCCAAACTCAGGTCCTCTCCAACACTCTATTTAGCTAAGTAATAATGCGAAAAGAACATTGGGTAGAATGAAAGAAAAAACAAACAAACAAAAACCTACTACCCCTGTTCATTGATGTAGTTTCCATCTGCCCCCTTATCTCCCAAGCATAATTCTGCCTTCTATTTGAAGGTCCATTTCTTTCCTGCCACCAGAGCACAGAATGGAATAAATCTTATTTAGCACTTAGCAACTCCATATTGTATAACAGATGTAAGTTCAGTCTAGTTCTGTGGGTTAAGGTGACAGGGACCCAAATGTAACCAGAGTGTCCTTGGACTTGTGCTTGCAGGCAGGCTCCACTTATCTCTTGCCTTACCTGACCCCTCCCCTCGAGTGAGAGGTGTCTCTTACTAGAGCTCAAACCTAGTCCTGAAAGTGATTGGTCAAAGATAGACCAATCAGCTGTCTCTCTGCTCACCTGGGCCAGGGGGATATAGTCACCTGGGAAAGGAAAGATTAATCTCTTTTCCCACATGGCTGCCTAGGTAAGACCCCTTTACCGCAGCCACCAGGTCTGTGGTGAGGGGACCTGGGGGCTTCTTTCCCACGTGAACCTTTTTACCTCATGATGGGAGCCCTCTTATATCTTCCCTTCTTCCTCTTGCTTGGCTGGCCAGCACAGATTTCATAGCCATGTGGTTAAAACCTCCCCCATGTGCTCTCTCCTCACTAGTGGCTGGCTATCTCTGTAACTGCTCATTCCTTTTGAAATAAAGCCTCCTGCTATACTTTATCCTCTGGTGGTCTGTAATTTTAATTCTTTAATTTTATAGAACAAGAATCCAGGTACTCTTAAATTTCAAGGTGCATTAGAATAAGCTGGGAACCCCAACTTTCTGGGAACCCCAGCTTTTCCGTTACAGCTCCTTCACTCACCAAATTGGACCTCCCATCAAGACAGACTGTAGGACTCTGAGCTCCATTTCCATGAGCCCCTTAGAGGGCAAAGGCCCCTTGGCCTGAGTCAGGAGTGACTAGCAATGAGGGACAGGCTATTTGTTGCTTTGTAGTTTTGCGATTCTGTGATTCTCCCCTCGTGAATCATCAAGCCTTGGGGAGGTGGGACAAAATAAGACCCATACTGGAAGAGACCTTGAGGGCAATGAGAAAATGACCTCCCATCTTCTCGGATCCCAGAGGCACCAGAAGAAATGCACAGCTCTCCCTAAGCCCAAATTCACCACAGAGGTGAAAAGAGCCACAAATAAACATTACCTAAAAATTGAAATGGTGGCTCTACAAAATATTGAACTTGCAGTTTTGTCTTTCTTCATAAACTGGGTCAGAAAATTTGACCAAAATTGGCATATCTTTATTTGTGGGGTGGGGTGGCAGGAATTAAGAAACCTTGGTGGAAGGTAAAGGTGTGCTGGCAGCTTTATACTGAGGTCCAACTGAGCTGCGACCCATTTCATTTGCAGGCATCCTTATGGCCGGCTAATGGCTGTAGACAAGTCCCTGATTTAAGGCTAAAATCTCTCACTATGGGGCTGGAGAGATGGCTCAG
>PVHP010013415.1:0-21458 GCA_004024765.1 Zapus hudsonius | reverse complement strand
GAGAACCAAGGAGAAGAAAAGAAGAATTATTCAAAGGCAAAGATAAGAAAAAGAAAGGCACTTTAATACTATTACAATTTCAAAGAGCTTGCCAAGAAAATATTTCCAGCTGCCAACTCAGCAATTTTCCAAAGATTTCCTAACAGAGAAAAAGAAGTGGATTAATGGAAAAGAAATTATCAGGTGAAATTTAACTATAGTTTAAAGAACAGCAGGTGGTACAGAGAACATTATTACTTTTTGATTCATTGCTTGCCTTAGAGGCCCCCCAAAAAAGGACCAAACCGACAGACAGCGGCCCAATACTCTGACCTTATGAATACCAAATGCATGCAATAATAACATCAGCCTGACCCCTGATGCTCGCCTACCCGTTCATTACCATGTTCTTGGAGGCACACAGCAGGACTTCCCTGGTTTACAGATAAGGCAATCTGAAGCAGTTGAAAACAAAAACCTTCCTAAGGCACCACAAAGGGCCAGGGAGAGAAACAGCCCTACCTCTGATCTCCTCACCCCTCCCCAACCTCCATCACTAACCCTGACTCCTTGCTGACCCCCACTACTCGGGTCCTTCTTTAAATAAAGATGATGAGAAGAGGTGACCAGGCCTGAGCCATTGTTTTAATATGACTCTTGGAGTTTTCTTGGGGGATTTTAATTTGAGAAGTTAAGAAGATTTATGCCTAAGAGTGATGTCGTGGGCATTTTTCATTGTGAAATACACATGAATTTTGGGAAATTGCCATCGGGGGAAAAATAGTTCTAGTCCTGAGCTTATATCAACTTTCAATTTATTCTAGAGCTGTTTATCCAATTTTTATGTTATTTATATTTTTAATTCTCCTCTCTCTTGCTGTTTACCTTTTTAGCCATTTTAATATTCTCAGAACTTGTGCAAGAGTGTGTGTGGGAAAATACCTCACTACTTTCGAGTTCCTCCACCAGAGTATGGAAGAAATTTTAAAATACCAATTATTTCATCAGCTTGATTCCGCATATGGTGGGGAGGGGCAAGGCATGACTGCTACCCTTAAAATTTGAAGGTTGTCTATGCATTTTCTGGATTTGGTAAGTCTTCTGTCGGGCATTTATTAAGAAGTTCATATGTATGAAATAATCTGAAAAAAATGTTTATAATAGAAGTGAAAAATAAGAAAAGGGTGTGCTTTGAAACCTGATTTTATATTAGAGTTTATATTAGAAGTTATTACTTTAAGAGGCTGGGAGATGGATCACGGTTTAAAAGTGCCTGCTTGCAAACCCTTCTGGCCCAGGGTTTTATTTCCCAGCACCCATTTAAAGCAGTATGCAAAGTGGCGCATGCATCTGTGATCCCAGCATGCATCTGACAATAGAAGGCAGGCCCAGCCGAATCCAGAGCTGGCAGACCAATAAAGCTAGTCTGGTGTTTATTTGTAGTCTGAAGTTCATTTGCAGCAGCAAGAGGCGACCCAGTCTCAAAGAAGGTGGAATACAGCTACATCGACGTTGTCCCCTGACTCAGCATGCCTTTCGTGTGTGTGTGTGTGTGTGTGTGTGTGTGTGTGTGTGTGTGTGTGTGCATTCTTCACGTGTGTGAAGGACACACACACACACACACACACACACACACACACACATCTTTCCAGAACAGGGGAAATTAATTTAACAAATTAATATGGTATGGTGGGTGGAGGAACCCAGACATCTTTGGCCAGTATCTAGTTAAGTGTCCTGAGGACAGTGGAAGAGTGTGAGCAAGAAAATGGCTCTGAGAAATCCCCCACCCTCCCCAGATGCAGGAGCCAGCAGGCAGGAACGAGTGTGAAATGAGTTCCTTTCCATCAGGCCTGAAGTAGGGAGGCAGTGGAAGGTCAGAGGGAGCCATGCTTTGGGAAGCAGTTCTACCTAAAGAAATGTCAAAGGAAACCTATCAGATTGGTGTTGGAAGCTAATCATGGGGTGAGAAGGGGGCTGAGATGCAATCATGGAGTCTATCTCTGTGCTCACACACTGGCTGCATGCGAACCTGAGGCAGGCACCAAGTGAAATTCTCACCTCACAGCTGAGAATGAGGTGACCTAACAACTCCCACCCCCACCCCAGGTAAGAGATGCTCTAGAAATAAGCAAAGCTTAACAGTTTCCAAGTCTATTAGCCCAAAGCTCCTCTGCAGTATGACTCAGAGGTCATGCAGATGAATCTCCTCACATCCTATCCGATGAGCATCTCTGACCTCAGCACAGGGACCTGCACATTGGCAGCACTGTGTGCAATGAGAAAACATCCTTCACTGAAAGGTAGGGTTCCCAGAAAGTTGGGGTTCCAAGCTAATTCCAATGGACCTTAAAACTTAAGAGTACCTGGATTCTTGTTCTATAAAATTAAAGAATTAAAATTATAGACCATCAGAGGATAAAGTATAGTGGGAGACTTTATTTAAAAAGAAAGAAGTTACACAGATCTCCAGCCACTAGTGAGGAGAGAGCACATGGGGAGGTTTTAGTCATATCTGTAAAATCTGTGCTGGCCAGTCAAGCAAGAAAAAGAAGGAAAGATACAAGAGGGCCCCCATCATGAGGACAAAAGGGTCATGTGGGAACGAGCCAAGAGCTAGAGCTGTGGTGAGGAGGCCTTACCTAGGCCTGGAGATTCAGTTTTCTCTAGGCTGGGCAGCCATGTGGGAAAAGAGGGTCATCTTTCCTTTCCCAAGTGACTATATCCTCAGGCCCAGTTGAGCCAGAGAGACAGCTGGTTGGTCTATCTTTGACCAATCAGTTTCAGGATTGGGTTTGAACTCTAGTAAGAGACACCTCCCACTCAAGGGGAGGGGGTCAAGAGATAAGTGGAGTCTGCCTATAAGGACAAGTCCAGGGACACTCCTGGTTACCTTTGGGTCCCTGTCACCTAACGTGTCACAGGGAAACAGCAGGTGGGTCCTTCAGGTTTGGTTTCTGCCACTGAAAGACGGTTTGTTAGTGAGACTGAGTGTGGACTATTCACATAGCTTTTCAGTGGAAAAACCTGGACATGCAGAGAAATCAAATGATTTTCCTCAGATCCTCCCGGCTTAGCAGGTCCAAAACGTGAATGTATCTAGGCATGAGTCGGAATTCTAAATAGTACATTTAATATAGTTTGGATGATTGAACATTTAAAAAAAAATTGTTTAAAGGTTACATAGCATCAGAAATGCCCAGCCAGAATTCTGCCCAAACCAAAATACATGAACAATCCTGGTTTCCACACATTAGAACATTTTTTTTTGTAATCCTTTGGGAAAAATTCACAAGTGCTATTAATAACCTTTGACCTTAGCTATATATCATGGCAAAACAGGAGAGCATATAATTAGGAAGTGCAGTCTTAGAGCAAAAGGTCAGACCAGGCACTAAAACACTGCTTAATATACAGAGCACTGTGCAAAAGTGCTGGTACAGGAGAAATGACTATTGATTAAATCTGCTGCTTCGAATCCCCACTAATGCCATAAAGTTTGATAGATTACAGAGGGAACACACGGACCATAAGGAAAACCGTGCGAAGCACAGCTTCCTTGATGTTCTTAATTAAGGCAAGTTAAGAAAACATACATGGAAATTTTTTAAAACTAAATCCTTACAGGACCAAAATGTATCTCTATGTAACCTAACACAGTTCTCCAACTTTTTTTCTTGCAGAGAATTTGCTGCTCACATAAGGAAGGAGCAGTCGCAGAGACTTCACGGCTGCTGTGACTTCTAAGGGCAGCAAAGAAAAGTTCAAGCCCAACATCGTCATAGTCCTCCATCACCCCCAGGTCTAGAGCGAAAATGTGCTCACAGCGGCAATACAGATGCAAGTCCAGCTGGGGTCACCTCCAGCCTAGGTCATCCTGGGGGGTTCTCGCAAGCTTCTGGGATGGACATTCATGGAGGATCTTGTGCTCTTTCTGGTCTGCTTAGTAAGAAAGATGACTAGGAAGGGTCTTAACAGGTCCTCTCAGAACATGCCAGAGGACTGTTCCACCCAGGGAGGCTAGTATGCCGCCTGGCCTTATTTTCATCCTTGGCATGGTTGCCAGGCGATCCAAATGAAATGAGCCTGAGCTGTGGCATCACTTTACAATCAAGATCTTGATTGCACAAAACAGACACCCACACCAATTCTGGCTCACTTAATGAGAGAAGATACTGGAACATACTGGAAGGAACACAGAGAATCAGCAGGCTCAGAACTCAAGCATGCACTAAGGGAGACAGAGCACAGGCCCAGGAATGGTATGCTTAGAACTCTGCTCCAGGGGTGTGGAGTCGGCTCCATAGGTCAAGCTCTTAATGCACAGTGGTGAGGACCTAAGCTTGCATCCCCAACACCCATGTAAAAATCCCAGGCGTGGTGGCATGAGCCTAAAACCCCAGTGCTCCTGAAGGAGAGAAAGGAGTCACGGTCAGCACACAGTGCTGGGATGAACTTCCAAACCAGGCATAGTTTATGAGAGGAAGAAGGGATTTATGTGAAGATTATAGATCCATGCAGAGAGAGAAAAACTGCTGTAGAAATATCCAGTAACAAACAGACAAAGCCTTCGCAGCAAGAGGAGAGGGGAGTTTTAATTTTATACCCAGGCCCAGGGGTCCAAGCATAAATGAAGCATTAAGCCCAAACCCCAGTTACAAAGAGATTTTATAGTAGGGAACAGAGATGTGTATGCGACATTAGGCATGTAAATTACAAGCACTCAGCAACTCACACATTTACAATGGGTTCCAGGAAGTTCAGGTAATCCTCCCCAGGTATTCTCAGGCCTCATCTTTTCCTAACTTCCTTATCACAGTTAAAGCAAATCCTTTTTGTCTCACAGGACTTCAAAGCTATGGTCGTCTCTCACCTCATGCTATACTGGCCATCAAAGGCCAACAAATGTCTGTAGAATGTAACAATGAATATAGGGGAGGGGGCAGTGAGCTCATGCTCATTTTGCTATAATAAAACCACTACCAGCAACTCCAAAAGCAAGCACACTCAAAAGCCAAACCATAGGAACTCCAGGCAGAGCTCAGAGAGCTGTTCGCATATATACAGCTGCAATTCCAGATCCACCCCAGAAGCACCTTAGGACTGGACCCTAGGATCCACCCACAGTGACACCTCCTCCAGCCAGAAGGCTGGAAATGAGCTTGGCAGGCTTGTCATCTCTCTTAATTCTTATGGAGGAAGCAACGTCCCAGAAATCTTTGTCTGGTCACTATAACCCAGTGGTAAACCTCCTAGGATCTTGCTGGTCTCTGCAAGTCTAAACTTTGGGACTTGAGCAGAAATACAGCTCTGACTTTAATGTCTCGTGGGACAGGATCTAATCCTAATCCAGGCACTGCCCACTGGCTTCCATTGCAAAGGTTCCTCATCCGGTCATTACCCAGCACTCAGAGCTGCCCTGTGACAACGAGTTAAGTCAGACTCTCAGCACGGGCCTTTGCTGTTCTCAGATATTAAGGCCTGAGGCCTAAAGGTTGAAATACACCTTGTGAAGGGCTTCTGTTGTTTTTCAAAATGTAAACTTGTTTGTTTTATTGCTAATTTAAAAATAGATGACTATATTGATGGCAAAAAAAATCTTACTTATTTGTGAGCAAAGAGAGAAAGAGAGTACCAGAGTATGGGTTAATGAGGCTCATTGCATTTGTAAAAGTACCTGTGTTTGGCACTGGAGATGACTTGCTGGTGGGAGTTCAATCTTCCCCAGCATCTCTACATCCAGATGGACACAAAGTGCCCCACAAAGCACTTATGACAATGGGAGGTGGAACCAAGAAAATCCAACGCTCACAGGCCAGCTATTCTGGTTTTTTTTTTTTTTTTTTTTGGATGGGGGTGGGGGGCTGCCGAGGTACTATGTGAAGCTGATAAGCTAGGGCCACCTGGGAAGGTGAGTGGGATGCAGACACAGATCGGAGCCAAGGGGACAGGCCGAGTGGGTCTTTTCAGGAAAAAAAACAGTGGTTAGATGCCACGAAGTAGGTGGCAATGCCTTAACCGTATGCACGTTGTAAGGCCCAGGGGCCTCTTCCATCCTTGTCAAGGGGAGTGCTAACCTTCTCTCCTTTCATACAACACAATTCTTATTCTGGTATTTGTTAGCAGAGACAAGAGACCCTGTCTCAAAGAATATGAAAGAAGTGCACAGACCCCTCTAGACCCCTCCTGTGACAGTTTCTGGCAAACTCCATAGATGCCCTCCCTTGAGTGGGAGGTGTCTGGCTAGAGCTCAAACCTAGGCACTAAAACTGATTCGTCAGGTATGAACCAACCACCTGTCTCCCTGCCCACCTAGGGCAGGAAATACTTACTGAGCAGATAATCCAGTCTCTTCTTCCATGT
This sequence comes from Zapus hudsonius, assembly GCA_004024765.1. Classification (NCBI taxonomy): domain Eukaryota; kingdom Metazoa; phylum Chordata; class Mammalia; order Rodentia; family Dipodidae; genus Zapus; species Zapus hudsonius. The sequence goes on along the minus strand of PVHP010013415.1, from coordinate 15,116 downwards.
GGTGTCCTAGAATAAGGACCTCTGACTCTCTAAGGACCTCTAACTCTCATGGGGCTGGATTTCTCTTCCACCTGAGTCTTTCCTTCTCATAGTCTTTCCCCTTTCTGCTTGTTTAGCTAAACAGCATAAATTCTGTTAAAACTCTCCAGGTTTTCTCCCCACACTGGTGGCTGGAGAGAACTCTGTAACTCCCCATGTTCCCTTAAATATTAAAGTCTCCCACTATACCTTAATAGCTTGTTGTCTATGATTTTAATTCTTTGACTTTGTAGACAAGAATTTGGGTACTCCTTAAATTTTGGGGTGCATTGGGATTTTTGCTGGGTGTTATCTAAATTCTAGTCCTCAGCTCAGCCCATTACACTCCAACCTCTACATACCATGTCCTGTGTCAGAGGCCATACATACACACATGCAAATAAATGAAGAATGTTGTTTTGTGTTTTCAAAGCAGAGTCTCACTCTAGCCCAGGCTGACCTGGAACTCACTCTGTAGTCCCAGGCTGGCCTCACACTTCATCCTCCTACCTCTGCCTCCAGAGTGCTGGGATTAAAAGTGTGTGCTACCACACCCAGCCAATAAATGTTTTTAAAATGCCTGTATTTGGGGGGGAAATGATAAGATCGCCCTACTTATTACATTCTTGTTAAGGCACCTGCTACTCTTCCCAGGACATTCTTCATTCTTCCCTCGTGTTCTTTTATTCTCTAGCAAAACAATAGTGCTCAAAACCCTCCCATCCAAAATGCTCTCTGTGCTTCCTGATCTTTGTTCATATTTGCTCTTTGTCTTGGTTCCCCTTTCATTATGTCCATCCCACCCTTTGGTATCCAGAAGTCTCTCCTGTGTGATGTGGGTTCCTGAATGAAGTGCCCGGCTTCACTGATACTCTTCAGTTCATGCATACATCTACTCTTGCTCTTACTAGATTTTATCTTAATTATCCGTTTAAGATTCTACCTGCTGTCTCAGACTGGGCTGCTTCTGAGGATCTATGATTTGCTCACCTTTGGTTCATCAGGACCCAGTGTATCCCTGATATGGATTAAGATATGGGGTGTGGGGAAGGGTTAGAATTAAGATAACCCCCAGTCAAAACCTCAATGCAACCCAAGTTCAAAGAATATCCGAGCTCTTGTCTATAAGTTAAAGAATTAAAATCATAGACAACAAGATAGTAAGGTATAGTGGGGAACTTTATTATTTAAGGAAACATGGGGAGTTACAGAGTTCTCCAGCCACCAGTGTGGGGAGAACATGTGTTAGAGAGTTTAACAGAACTTATTTAGCTAAATAAGCATAAACAGAAAACATAACAGTGAGCTCCCATCGTGAGAAAGAGGGATTCATGAAGGAAAAAGTCTGGAGCCTGCCCCCCACACCCCAGCCATTAGCTGGGGTAGGAGTAGGCCTTACCTCACTGAGGCCTAAATCACCAGTCTCTTTACTCCATGGCCACGTGGGGGAAGAGAGAAGAGTGCTTCCTCTAGGGAAGAGAATTTAAGTTCTTCCCAGGTGATTCAGAGAGACAGCTGATTGGTTCATATTTGACCAATCAGTTTTAGCACCTAGGTTGTAGCTCTAATTAGACACCTCCCACTCAAGGGGAAGGGCTGCCTCTGCAGAGGTCTGCCGGTCACATCCCCTTGACACATGGAACACAGAGTTAGTTCTCAAAAACAGCTGATACATGAATAGACTGCCCTTGTTGGAAATAAGACTTTATATGGAAAATGACCAAAGGGGATAATAAGTGATGTGGGGCTGGAGCGATAGCTCAGAGGTTATGGCACTTGCCAGCAGAGTCTAACAACCCCAGTTCGATTCCCCAGTAACCACACAAAACCAGACGCACAGTGGCGCATGCATCTGGAGTTTGTATGGATTGGAGGCCCTGGCACACCCATTCTCTCTGTCTGTCTCTTATCTCTCTCTGTTTGCAAATAAATAAAAAAAATAAAAAAGAAAAACATGAAAGAGAGAGAAGCAAATGACTCAAGGCAAAGGTGGAAAATAGTTTAAATGACAAGCCACAAATCAAACAGAGTGCTTTAATGGATTTGATCTGGTGGTGGGATGAGGCAGTCTGAGTGGTAGAGAAAAAGCAGTTTAGGTTTTATAGCAAGACCTTACAAGAGTTTGAGATCCAGACAACAGACAGATCTAGACCCTCTGGAGTCAGGTGACGCTGGCCCCAGCAGGGACACCTGGATACAATCCAGGGACAGACAGGCTCCATCTATGGATAGGGAGTGAAGGAAGAAAATCCTAAGGCCTGTTGACTCTGCTTTCTCCAAAGACAGCAAGATGGTTGCATCCTCACGCCCTACCCCTTACCCACCCGATCAGTCAGGTTTGTTTGACCCCAGGCCCTGGACCAGGCTGCAGAGCTACTGCGCCTGTCCCTTAGCAAAGCTGGGAAGGGCAGAGGCTGTCCTGTGCATTTCATGTCAAGATTACGTGGAAGGTGTGGGGAGCACCCACAGGCTTCCCCTCAGAAGACTCTCCTGGGTAGTTTGGGTCTGTTAAAAGGCAAACAGGAACATCTGTCATCCAGCCCTGCTATTTAATTTCCATTGTAAACCCTGGGCTTGATCAAATGCCAATGTCAAGTTACAGAAAACAGAAAGTTAGAGGCCAGAGCTGCAAGAGAAGCCTGTAGAAGTTCCCCTTCAAAATTCATGACCTGCTGCCAACTGTCCCCAAAGTGAGGTCTCTTTCTAGCACTTTTATTTTGTCACGTGTATGTGTGTGCATGCACATGCATGAGTGTGCAGACCAGAGGTCAGCACCCGGTGTCTACTTCTGGAACTTTCCATGTTGCTTTTGGACACAGGGTCTCTCACTTAACCTAGAGCTCAAGCATTCAGCTACACTCGCTGGCCAGCAAGCCCTGGGGATGACAGGCCTCTACCTTCCCAGCACTGCAACAAGTACTACACTACCCAGCTTTCCTGTGAGTACTGCAGACTCAAAGCCAAGTCCTGTGCGATCCCAATCAGTGGAGCCTTCTCCTTAGCCCTGTCCTTCATTCAACATGTTCCCTGTTCCTTTGGCCCTGTGTTTAGACTTCTCCATGAACAAATTAACCCTTTCTTCTCTCACTTCTAACATTGCTTCTTCTTATGGAGGAGAAAAAGAAATGATTAGGAGACTACAAACGAGTTACACCAATTTGGACTGACTGCTATCTGAGTATTGTGGTGGGTCGTGGAGTCAGACAGACCCATGGACACTAATTGCAGCTCTATTATACCTAGCTCTCTATTTTTTTAAAGGCTACATCCTTGAGACTTCATGTAACTGACTTGATATTAGCATATTTCATAGCACATACTAACATTAAATATCACCTAACTAAATATTAGATACTGTATGAACTTATGTCCAAAGCAAATTGATAGTTTCAGGCCCCTGATCATGTAGCTAGAGGGAGAATCTTCCCTTTGCTAAGCTTCGTGTCCAACTCTGTGTCACCCACACTTACCATGTGTCAACCATACCTCTCACAATCAGCTTCAAAGCCCAAGTCCAGTACTTCAAGAGTCTGAAATCACGGCCGGAATACTTGGCCTCTCCAGTAAGGTGGGGTTTTGAGCCACAGACACCTTAGAACCTTATAATTTTCTATGATGTTTATTATTTTATGAACCTAGCCAAAGCAAAATAGCATTTCTAAGTACTTCTCTAACTTTCAAAGGCCCCTTGTGAAAAAAAAAAAATCACAAACTCACTTAAAAGAGATGATGTCTGATTGGACAGCTGGCTGACCTGGAATTCACTACATATCTCAAGCTAGCCTCAAACTCACAGCAATCCCCCTACCTCAGCTTCCCAAATGCTGGGATTAAAGGCATGGGTCACCACACCCAGCCTGAATCATGTTTTATGCATTAAAAAAATTACAGATGATTAATTTGCCCTCTAATAAATTCCAGCACGTCTTTCCTGTTAAGAAACTTCATGAGTGATAGAAGTATACTATAATTACTACAATCACTGCCATGCAAAATACAGAACAGAAATCCATTTTGTGTATGAGACTCAGTTTCCCCAATATAACTGATAAATGACCTGTTCAAAGCAGTTAGATTATAGCACCAGCCTATGAGTGTACTTGATGTCTCCCTCTCTCTGAGGCCTGCCTTTCTCCACCGGCTGTCACCCCAACTCACCTGCCTAGCACAGCTAGCACTGCTGGTCATTCCTAACATGCCAAAAGCACTAACTTAAGTCACCTTCGTCTTTAGGACATCAAGGTTCGTTCCTGGCTCAGGATTCCAGGGATTGCTAAGAGTCCCACCAAGCACTCGGGCCTCCAACTTTCTTAACTTTTATTTTTTTTCACATTGTAACTGTTTAATATCAGTGTTCCTCTGGGCTGGAAAGCTCTGGAAGAAAAGGACCATGTCTACCTCATCAACCGTGGCAGGTCCAGGGTGCAGAATGAAACCAGAGGTTAAATTTTCTATTGCTGTTTGTATCACCTACAGTGAGTGCTAGGCTCTGGAAAGAGAACGAAAACCATTGGGACCCGGGTGCCCTTAAACAACTCATAAGATTAAAGGACTGTCAAAAGCTCCAAAAGCCAAACCGTAAGAGTGTACATAACACACACTGATGCTTCTCCTATTTCTCAACTTTTAAAGTTAAGTAATTCTCTGTGCTCAGGATACTGCAAACTCAAACAGGTTAAACAAACATAACCCTTAAAAGAAAACAAATTATAGTAGAAAAGCCCCCCCACCCTGGCCCTGCCTGACTTGTCCTCTGGTCAATTACTAAGCATATTCCAGCTTCACAGAAATCTATGCCTAACATCCCCTGAGATAATTATCCACACAAAAATTTAAATTAACACTTCAACCCCTGATGTCATGATTCACCAAAAGTTAGAGAGCCCTTCCTTCATTAAGACATGAACCATTAAGTCCAATTTCTTCTATGTATTAATACTGAATTCTTGATGACACTGACAAAATTAATTATTAGGGAATTAAAGATGCATCCCCAGGCATGGTGGTGGGTGCCTATAATTCCAGCACTTAAGAATTTGAGAAAAGAGAATTGTCAATTCAAGGCCAGCCCGGGCTACATAGGAAGACCTGCCTTCAAAAAAGAAAGATAGCTGGTCATGGTGACACACACCTTTAATCCGAGCACTAGAGAGGCAGAGGTAGAAGGGTCACCTGCAGTGAGTTCGAGGCTAAGATTAGATAGTGAATTACTAGAGCGAGACACTACCTGGGGTGGTGAACCAAATATATATCTCCGTGTATAGTTGTCTGGACTAAAACTATGCTTTTACATAACTATCACTCTGGGAGTCATATCACACATAAGAATAAACCAAGCAGGTTTGGTCAATTAAAAACTTAATCCAGATCACCCAGGACCCATGGTGTCTCAGTTAAAGACTCTCCTAGAAGTTATATTGCATGTCAGATCCACAATTTGGGGTCAGAGTATATGCTCCAAATTGGTTTTTAGATAACATACTTTTCTAAAGATATAATCCACATAACACATTGCTTTCTTTTAATTGTTGACCAAAATTGCAGAAATTATGAGAGATTATCTCCTGATAGAGATTATGAGAGCAAAGGGTTACAAACCATCCATGGACAGCACCATCATTCCTGGCTTCCCAGCAACCTCCTGGAATTGTGAGATAGGGGCTACTATGTAGCCCAGGCTGTCCTTGAACTCACCATGATTCTCCTGCCTCAGTCACCCAAGTGCTGGGATTACAAATGGGTATCACCATGCCAAACAGACATTTCATGTGTATTGACTGAAAAATAATTTCAAAGGAGCTGGAGAAATGGCTCAGTGTGTAAGTGCACTTCCTGAGTAAGCTTGAAGGCCTGAGGGAGCCTGAGACCCCCCCACTTCAGATATCAAGAACCTACATAAACAGCTGCCATGACCATGCACATCTGTAGCCCCTGTCCTGTGAGGAGTGGAGACATTCCAGAATCATTAAGGAAGAACAGGTGAGTGACTTATGGAGGGATACTCAACATTTTCTTCCAGCCACAGTAGGCAAGCCCAGGGAGCATCACAGGTAAGTGTGCTGCAGGGTGTTCCATGAGCACACACACACACACACACACACACACACACAAAAAAAAATACACACAACACAACAAAACACAATAGATACACAAAACACATACAATAGACATACACATACAAAACACACAGACAATACACACAACAAACACAATGCACACAACACACACAATGCACACAACACACACATACTACATACAAAAAAATTAATTCTAAGTATTTCACATCACCCCATAGGATTTTCTGAGCTGAAGATGGCACAGTCTAATGCACTGTCCTCGTGTCCATCTACCATCCTTCAGGAACACGGGTTCTCAGGCCCTCCCCATGTTTACTCGGTCATAATCTCAAAGGTTGACACAGGCACACAAACCAGAAGGACCACCGGTGAGAGTGAGGCCTAACCCTGGAGAGCTGGCCGGGTCTCATGATGAAAACCACATGCCTGCAGGTCAGGTAGATCCCCACCCATTATTGACATGGCTCAGAGTAACCCATCAAAGCCTCGAGCACAACTCCTCTCATGAGCTACATGGGAGCCATAGCCTTGTCTGCTCTACACTCCCCTAAGACCATAGCAAGACCAAGCCACTGACTGATGAGCCATTGCCACAGCCTCTGGACCTCTGTAGTTCTGTCCAGGTCTATTTCCTCTTGTGGTACCTGGCTCTCACATTGCAGGAACTCCTTGGGCTCCCTGAGGTGTTCTGTATGAAATAGGCTCAGGTGCTTTAAATACTTGGTTCCCAGCAGGTGGTAATTTGAGAAAGTTGTGTCTCCCATCTCTGGGAGATGGGGGCTTGCTGGAGGAGGTGTGTCACTGAGGGCCAACCTTGAGGTTTATCAGTTTAGCCCACAGAGTGATCGGAGCTCAGCTCACTCAGACTCCTTCCTTCCTACTGCTGTGGCAAGACGTGAGCCAGCTTCCTGCTCGTGCCATGCTTTCCCTGCCATAATGAAACTTCCCTTTGAAACGGTCAGCAGAAATAAACCCTTTTCTCCCATAAGCTGCTGTTCTGTCCCAGCCATGAGAAGGCAACTGTAACACACCTGTCTTGCCCTTCATCTCTGCTTGACCCTAGCTCTTTGTGTTATAAAGAAGATAAGCATTCTGTTTCATGATGGTCTGTCTTGTCAATTTGACTGGCGTTACAATCACCATGGAAACATGTCTCTGCAAGTATCTTTAAATGTGTTTCTAGAAAGGTTTAACTGAAGAGGAAAGACATACCCTGAATGAGAGCAGCACCATTGCCCAGGCTGAGTAAAAGGAGAAAGACCTGAGTGCTAGCATTAATCTTGCTCTCTCTGAGTCCTGACCGCAATGGTTCCTAAGGTCATGTCTTTCCTGCCATGAAGAATTCACACTCTGGCCAAAGTGAACCCTTCCTCGCCTTGAGTTGCTTTGTCAGATATTTGATCAGAGCAAAGAGAAAAGTAACTAAGATGAGCCAACCTCAAGAAACCTCAGAAATCACAGACATGGAGCTGGGCTAGGACTGAACTTGCAACCAGGAAGCCATTAAAACCAAAGCAACTTCTAAAAACCATTTTTAAATTATTTTTTGCAAGTAGAGTGAGGTAGATAGAAGAGAGACAGACAGAATGGGTACACCAGGACCTCCAGCCACTGTAAACAAATTCCAGACATATGTGCCGCCTTGTGCATCTGGCTTTACATTTGTACTAAGGAATGGAACCTAGGTCATTAGACTTCGTAGACAGGTGCCTTGATATCTGAGTCATCTCTCCAGCTCAACCTAAGCAAATTCTAAGAACCATCAACTTCCTCTTTCTCCTTGGCCACATTGTCTGACAAGCATTCTTTGACAGCCTCTGCTTGAGGGCCCTCATCAACCTTGAAGAATCACCTCTACCTCCTAGGCTCTCTCTGTATCTTTCAGCTTCAGCTCTAGTTACCAACTCTATGGTGTTTCCTAGATAATAGAAGAACTACAACCAGCATGGTTAGCCTTGGATAATTTTGCATCAATAGTCTTGCTCAACCCTGGTTGAGAAGGGAGCCGAACACAAGAGGTCAGCCTGAGCAGAGAAGCCTGCTCTGAGGGCCAGCAGGCCCTTGACGGAATTTCTCTAACATGAACACTCAATTCCTTTCTCTTCTCATACAAGGCATTGAAGGCAAAATGTTCATTTGAGGTTTTTAATATTATGTATTGAGAGAGAGAGAGAGAGAGAGAGAGAGAGAGAATTAACACACTAGGGCCTCCTGCTGCTGCAAAGGAACTCTCAGGACACATGCAGCAAGAATGTACATCTGAGCTGTAATCCAATCCCAAAGTTACTTTCCTAGAGGGTGAGGTTATCAACTATAGCCAAGTCTGCTGTCAAGGCCACAGCACATAGTTAGAGCCCCGCTTTGATCATGCTGCATTTATTTAGAGCTGCTGGGCTCCAGAGTCAACGCTGGGTCACTTCAGCCTCCTGCCCTCTGTCCCTGGTCCTTCTTTCTTTTGGCCACCTCTCCTGCAGTCCAGGCAAATCTTTACTAAGCTTCTTAGACAGTGGGGATTCTTGGTGTTGGTCTGCAAGGAAAAACTACCTGTTCAAGTTTTTCTGGTTGTCTCCAGCTTTCTAGATTAAACAAATAATTCTCTTCTTCTCCAAATGTGGGAATAGGTAAAAGCTCACGTGACTATTTCAGCACAATCCTGCTTTTCCCAGGCTACACAGAGCCCCCATCTGTATTGTGCTGGGAAAGGAAGCATTTGCCCATCCTACTTTGGTCCCTGGCCTACCCAGGGATCTTCCAGATTGGCTAACCCCCAGTTCCTCTCCAGTGCTGTGGCCAACGGCTGCTATTCCTTTCTCTACCACCACGTGATGGCACTCTACTCTGGCAGCGTCTCCCTTGCCCCTGGATTTAAAGCTGGGGTCTTGAGTTGGAGGAGTTTCTCCTTCTGTCTGGCCTGGGAATGAATGTACTCTTCTGGATCACACTACTAATAGTTGCTTTTTCTCTGTCTTCTTTACTCTCTTCTGAACCCGAATGAGAAAATGCTAAGAATATTGAGTCTCATCAGCCTGCATTGCGTTGCATTTGAAAAGACCATACACCAGGACCAAGGACAGGCCCAGCTCCTTAAACTCCTAGCTCCAGGTCATCACCCTATGCCCCCTGAAATTAAAATTTTTTTAAAGAGTCATTCAAGTATATTTACACAGGACACCCTCAGATAATAGGACAGCTGGAATGTCCCCACTCCAACAGTTGGCCACATGCCTATAACCACCAGCTGAAGACAGAGGATCAGCCTATAAGAATAGACTTCTCATTGCACCCCTAGTAGCTCCAGGCCAAATTCTCCTGATAAAGTCTCAATTTTCTCAGCTACAAAATGGGGATAGAAATACTTGATTTGCAGTTTTGATGGGAGTTGTAGGCAAAGCTCTTCACATAGCACATCTCATAAATGCTAGGTTCTTCTGTCAGGGGCTCTGGGGAATTAGGATACCTGCCATCAATACCAACTCTCTTCACTTCTAGTAGCTGGGGCTAAAATCAATATAAACATATTTTCTGACTTTGATTTCATCTTTCCTACAAGTTAAAACACTTCTTTGAGTAAGATAAATTGAGAATTACTATCTTCACAGTTTTGGCCCAAAGTGTAAATAAGTTCATGTTTCTATATTTATTATGTTTTCTTTTAAATTGGTGGGTGTTTGTACTCATAGACGAGCCTTATTACACCCTCCTAGCACTATGCCATCTCTTTGTCCTTGACTCTAAAACCTGTGTTTGCTCAGGACCTGTCCACCTTACACTTGCATCACCCAGTTCTGTTTGCCTATTTAAGTAGCAATTACCATAGGATACACAGAGATTATGAAAAAGGAAGGCTTTGGAATATTTTAAAATACACTTTTAAGTGTTATTCTCTGAAGTGATGTATTAAGCAAGATAGAAGTTTTTCCTCTCACTACCTGGGTTCTTCAGTAGTAGCAGCACAAGTGAGGATGCAAACTCCTAGATTATCACTCATCCATCCTAGAGTGTGTTCATGATCTTTGTTGTTTGGTGCTTCCCACGATATCAGTCATGAGAAAAAGGAAAAAGCAAAAAAAGAAAGAAAAACCACCTCTTCCTAAGGACACACAGAAAGAAGTTACACAGGTCATGTTTTGCTCATATTTAGAACTCAGTCACAACTCACTCCAGAGAGACTGTGAGGTCAGGGAGACTGCAGACCGTGTATCCTGCTATAGATGTTCTGGTGTGAGGGAAGGAGAGAACAGCTTTGGAGAAAACTGAGAGTTTCTGCCACGGAGCTAATCAGGAGTTTTTGCTGCCAAAACAAATACCAAAGCTAGGATAATCCACATAAGCCAAAAACCACCCAAGCTGCAAATAACAATCCATTTATTTCCCACAGATCTATAAAGAAAATTTAACATCAGCCCCAGATGCATATATAAATGACAAAGATGCTCAGCTAAATCAAGGGAATATAACCATCTAAGAAAACATTAAACGTTTTATTCCATAAAATCACCAATTTTAGAGCCGGTAGGGATCTTAAAGGTGATTTAATATAACTTCCAGTTATTGCAAGTGTTCCCTCTACGGTCATCTTGAGTAACACTATCCCATTTTGGCTCAAATTCTTTTAGGTGATGGGACCTATGAGTTGAAGGTCCAGATCTCTGGGAATTATGGGAAAGTAAGGATAGGGAGCCATCAGGAGCCAAGGAGCAAGGCTTGAAGTCAAGGTACAAAAGCCCCAGTCACACTGGGCGTGGTGGTGCACGCCTTTAATCCCAGCATTTGGGAGGCAAGGGTAGGAGGGTTGCCATGCGTTTGTGCCCAGCCTGAGACTACATAGTAAATTTCAGGTCAGCCTGGGCTAGAGTGAGTGAGACCCTACCTCAAAAAAAAAAAAAAAGCCCCAGTTCCACCCAGTTCATGCTAGAACACATGTCAGGGCAACATGTTGTCATCGGTTCAGATCTAGCTTATTTATCAAAAGAGTATCTCCTTCCTGCAAATATAGTAAGTAATGCAACCAGTATATTGGTGTATAATATATGAGTTTCAAAAGCCTCAGAATAGGCCCAGCTGTCTTGCTCAAAGGAGTAGCTCTCAATAATACTGAAAGAAAGAAGCTTACAAACCTTTGGGTGATTTTAAGGAAACTTCCATCAAAGAATATCTGGAGAAGGTCAAAACTAGATATGTTTACTAAGCTGCACTGAGTTCCATTGGAAGTAGTAAGAAAGTAGAACATAAAAAAATATACAGGGAAATGCAAATCAGAGCAACAATGAGATTCCACCTTACTCCAGTCAGAACGGTAATCATTAAAAAACTCAAACAACAACAGATGCCAATGAGGATGCAGGAACAAGCTCATTCACTGCTGATGGGAATGCAAACTTGTACAACCACTATGGAAAACAGTGTGGAGGCTCCTGAACAGGATGGATACAGAGCTACCAATGGACCCAACTATCCCTCTACTGGGCATCTACCCTCGAGATTCCTCACTGAAGCACAGAGACATCTGCTCAACCATGTTAATAGCAGCTCAACTCCTAATAGTGAGGAATTGGAATTAACCCAAATGCCCATCACTGGACGAATGGATATCAAAGTAGGGTACATATATACTATGGAATTCTACACAGCTGAAAGGAAAAATGACATAATGAAATGTAAAGAAAAGTGAATGGACTTGGAGCAGATCATTCTTAGTGAACTCACCAGAACAGAGAGACAATTGTCGCCAAATCGGTTCCAACCAGGTTAAGCTTGAACAGGGAGCAAACCTGACTGGTGAACTGAGAGACTGACAAAGAGGATGAAAGGAATGGGGGGGGGGGGAGGTGACATACACTAATCTCTACTAATAATGAATTGATACCATAAAATCCTTACTTTTGTACAGTAAGCTCTCGAGGAAGCTGGGGCATTGTCTGGTAAGAAGGGTCCTGAAGTTAGTGGGAGGAAGCCTAACCCCAAGACAAGTGAATCTGCCCTGTAACTCCCTGTCCCAGTCATTGGTTACTTCCCACACTGAGATGTTGATGGAAGAGACCCATGAGGTTCCCAAAACAAGACAGGCTTCTGTCAAAGCTCTTGAATACCTGCCCCAGGCAAGAGATAAGACCCTATTGCACAGACTGCCGCCACTCAACAGAGATACCCTGCTAGATCTGAAAAGGAAACCAGCAGCCAGGTGTGGTGGCACACGCCTTTAATCCCAGCACTCGGGAGGCGGAGGTAGGAGGATTGCCTTGAGTTCAAGGCCAGCCTGAGACTACAGACTGAATTCCAGGTCAGCCTGGGCTAGAGTGAGACCCTACCTGGAAACACCAAAAAGAAAAAAGGAAACCAGCATCCCAGATCGTAGCACCTATGCAATGCTGGAACACATGAGATGCCAGGGGAAACTGACCAACAATATTTAGAGTAAACAGAGATGTCTGTTCAGGAACCCTTAGCTGGAACCCAGGCGCAGCAGAAGGGTCTACAGAGAGGCTACACCCATTAGAATCTCGAAAAAGTAACATTGTCTCATTTAACCTATACTGATCTCACTCTCTGTTGGAAATTCTCTTTGTATTTTTCAGAAGGCAGCAAGAACCATGGACAACCCAATTCCTCCAAGACAACCTGAGATGATGGTTGATAGCCAGGCAGGAGATGATCCCCTCCTAACTCATCATCTAGGACCCAAAAAATAACCTTTGAGGAAGTAGCGAGATGAGCAAAAGAGCTACCTCCACAGCAAGTCAGCCAGCCTATGAAGGGCAATGGAGAAAGACACTGAGGATACACAACACAGTCCAAAGCAGAAACCCAGAGACTTTTACAATCTCAACAGTAAAGCAGATTTAAAACTCGCTCACCATGGCTCAGGGAACTTTGTGGAAGAGGGGGTGGAAAGACTGTAAGAGCTATGGTGGAGGAGAATATCCAGAGACATTGTCCCCCTTAACAACAACAACAACAACACACATTAAAAAAAAAAAAAAACCTGGCTACTGTTTTTACAATTCATAACCCCCCCATCCCATGGGCCATTCCAGCAATCCCACTGAGGAGGGCTCTCTGCAGGCTGGGACAGGGATGAGGGAAATAGAGATGCAATCACAATACTTGCTCATATAATGTATCTAATTACTAACAATAAATAAGTTTTTAAGAAAATAAAAATTAAAAATAATAAAGGTAAGAGAAGCTGGAAACTAATCTTGCAGGAGGAGGACAGAAAAAGTTAGCTTCTTTTTGTTTGTTTTGTTGTTGTTGTTTTGTTTTCTTTTGTTTTTTGAGGTAGGGTCTCTCTCTAACCCAGGCTGACCTGGAATTCACTATGTAGTTTCAGGCTGGCCTCAAACTCATGGCGATCCTCTTACCTTTGCCTCCCAAGTGCTGGGATTAAAGGTGTGTGCCACCACTCCTGACTAAAACTAGCTTCTTTTCAGTTTTAGTCAGGGTAGGAGCCCAAAGAAGGAACCAGAAGATGCCACCCACCTGGGGGGGGGGGTGGAGTGCATGTAGGATGCAGTTTCCCCCACAATGGCTTCAGCACCCCTGCAGCCTCCACATTCCAGCACACTACCTAGGTGGATTAGTCTTTGGTCAGTCCCTTGGATCCGAAAACCTGTCAGGTCTTCCCCTTAAATACCTGGGCATCTTACAGAGCTGCCCATCACCCACCCTGAAGTAGATGAGCAAGAGAAGAGACATGTGTGCCCCTGCTTCCTCTACAGAAAGAACAAGCACCATAGAACCCCCCACCCCAACAGAAGTTTCCATCGTTTTTTTTTTCTTAAAGAGGTCAGCAACAAAATATTAAATGTCAAGTGACCGAAGGTTGGGCAAGGGTCATTGGATGAATGAGCAAACACAATGCAGTGGTCTATGACTCAGCCTTGGAAAGGAAGTAAACTCTGGTACATGCTATGTTATTGAACCTTGGAGACTTTACACTAAGTGAAATAAGTCCTAAAAATGGGGGAAATATTGTATTACTGCACTTGCATGAGTTTCCTATAAAGCCAAATTCACAGAGGCAGAAAGGACCATAAAGTTAGTCAGGAGCCAAAGGGGGAGTGGTGAATTATGGTTTTGTTGTTGTAAAGTTACTGCTTAGGGGGAGGAAAATACTTTGGAAATAATGGTGATCATTGTATAAAATCCTAACTATAATTCCACTGAATCATACCTTTAAGATGTTTTAATTGACAGCTTTTATGTTATAGAAACCTAAAAGATATTTCTGCCCCAATTAAAGCATTTTTTAATTGAGAATTGGATGTTGTACCCTTAATCTAACTAATTCAGGTATTGCAACATGAAAGCGCAGATGGATCGATATTGAGGCATTCAGAAAAGCCCTGGTAGACAGACATAGGCTAAGCCAGCTCAGAGAATTCCACTTGACCTTCTCTCTACCTTCCTGTCTCCACACTACGCTGTCTTCTCCAAGATGGTCTCTTGTGCCTTTTTTTAATTAACATTTTTATTTATGTATTTATTTACTTATTTGAGAAAAAGTGAGAAAGAGGCAGAGAGAGAGGGAGAATGGGCATGTCAGGGTCTCCAGCGACAGCAAAAGAACTCCAGATGCATGCAACACCTTGTGCATTGGGCTTTACGTAGGCACTGGGGAATCAAACTTGGATCCTTCTGCTTTGCAGGCAAACACCTTATGAGCTAAGCCATCTCTTGAGCCCTCTTGGGCCTTTTAAAGTCATTGTTTCTTGGAATTCTCTTCTGTCATCCAATTTCAAAGTTGCTAAAGTTTCCTACAACAAATGGACTATCTTTGCAAGTGTGTTCACCCTCTGACATGGGTCCAATGCATCACTTCTGGTGCTTCATAATGAAAAGAAGGACATCCCAGACTAGAGTAGTGATTACAGTTTCACCATAAATCAGTTAACAGTAGCAATAATGATCATCAAAATCATAATAAATAATATGGAATAGCCTACCCTGTCCTGAAAAACAAGATTTCACTGACTTTTCTTGTAAGACCTCAGCTTGCCTGATAGCATAATTTTTATATGA
>PVHP010013414.1:0-41023 GCA_004024765.1 Zapus hudsonius | reverse complement strand
ATATATAAATGAAATATATATATAAATGAAATCATAACCCACTTCTGTGCTCCCATGGAAGAGAAGCAGACTAGAAAAAGACTTAAAATGCCCAAAGCTCTGAAGAAAGGCATGCACAAAGTATCAAAATGTCTGAAACAAATACAACATCAATCAATAGAAACTTTAAAATAAACAAAATTCTGTAAATAATTTTGATAATAACTAAATTAAAAATTTTACTAAAAATGAAAACTGAACTAAAAAATTCACAAAAGTGATTCAAAAGCAGATTTGCGAAGGCAACAGAAGGACTTAGCAAACCTGGAGACAAAACCATTGAACCCATGAGTCTTGAGAACTGAAAGAAATAAGGTTGAAGAGACCAGGGCCCAAGGGAACTGTGTGACATCATGAAATATTACACTACACATTACAGGAGTTCCTATAAAAGAAAGCAACACAGAAATTATTTGGGTAAGCAAAGCCTGACATCTTTTCATGTTTGAATAAAGATATGAATATAAAAATCCAAGGACCTCTACAAACTTCAACGAGACTATTCCCAAATGAGACACATTCTAATCAAACTTTCAAAAGACAGAAAGCCTTGAGTGGACCAGGACAAAAGTAGTTTGCCATATGTAAGAGCTATGCAAGAAGATTATCAAGGGATTTCTTAGTCAAACCTTGAAGAAGAAGAAAAGGCAGCAGTGGGATGTATTTATCATAATGAAAGAAAAGAAATAAAATCTACAAAACCAAACTGAGGCGATAAGGCAGACGTCTTTCAATTATTTGGGAGAAATGAAGTCATTCACAGACAAACCAAATCCTAAGGGATGGATTACCACTGGACCTGCCCTACCAGAAATGCTGAAAGAAGTCCTTCAAGGCGAAATGAAACCATGTTAGCTAGAAACTAAAGGTATGCAAAAATCGAAAGTCCTTTGAGAAAGACGAAAACCAGGAAAATAGTAGCAGTTTTATGAGAGTTTTTGTTTTGTAGCTCTGCTATTTATTTTCACCATGATTCTGGCACTATATACTGGCAGACTACGCCTCTCCAACTCACAGGCTTTTCATGTTCACGTGAAAGAGATACGCTTTCTTTATAGAATTGTGAGATTAAATGGCATCACCTGCACATAACCTGCCCAGCAAGCTGGTATCTTAGCAAGTGTAGTCTTAGATAGCTTTCTCAAAAATGTAATATACAGAAGTAATTATGGTCTGTCTTTTTGGATTCTGTAATTCATAATACTATAATTTAGGGAATTAATTAAAGTGATAAAGATGGTCCTATAGGAGAGCCGAACTTTTGTATGTTACTGAAGTTATGCTGGTATCTATTCAAACTGGAGTATGAGGTGAAGCATAATAGCCATGGTAACCATGAAGAAAATGGCTATAGAGTGTTTGCCAAGGAAGTGTCAAAGGGATTTAAATATTTCACAACAGAAATTGAGTGAAAATACAGTCCTACAGGAAATCAAGGGCGATGGCTGTTTAATATTCAGAAATATATAATTCTTTAAAATGTCTAGGAAGCAAAAGTAAATGGTCATTTAAAATATTATTGAAAGGCGCTTGTCAAATTCCAACAGCCATCATATGTATAAATCCATGAAGGAATAGCTCTGTAATACACTGGCACATGTCTGTGTCATCTATAAGGATAGCTTCATGCTTACTGCAGAAACATGGCAGCAATGTCAAGCAAACCTACAAACACTGTGGACCGCTCTTACAGTTAGAGATTTTTATAGTCATCCTTGTCTCTCTAGGGCTCACCTAACACAATCAGACAGAAAGCAACAGAGATGTGAAATGAAACATCTGGAAAAAAGTGCATCCCGCTGTGACTGCAGATGGTATAACTATAAACCCAGAAAACCACGGACTGGTCTGAAAAACTACAGAAACATGAAAATGTAGTCAGTGAACAAATCAAAAATGAAAACAGTAATATCAAAAGCTCCAACATGTTCAGGTAAGGTGGAAGAAAAAGAGTCTATTCACAGTGATAAAATGCCAAGAAAGACCCTTGAAAGTAGACAAGAATTATATGTAGAAACATTTGAGACATTACAGGGTAGCAAAGATTCAAGAAAACCAAGGCTCTTCTTGTAGAAGAATTAGCATCACCAATGTCCCACTTCAAAGTTATTTTTATACATTTCTAATATCCTAAGATGACCCATGAGCTGATTCCGAAATTCATATAGAAAACAAACAACAGGGCTGGGGAGATGACACAACCATTAAAGACGCTTGGATGCAAAGCCTGATGGTCTGGGTTCGATTCCCCAGAACCCAGGTAAGCACTATGCATAAAGCGGCATATGCATCTGGAGTTCGTTTGCAGTGGCTGGAGGCCCTGGCAGCCCATTCTATTCTCTCTCTCTCTCATATATATATATATATATATATATATATATATATATCCTTGCAGAAAAGTAAAATATTTTTTTATAAAAATCAAACAATAATATCTACTTGCAATGGAACAATGCCATGTGGTGAGAAGACTGGGCACTGTAGAGAGTCTTAATTTGTACAAATGAGGCAAGATCCCAGAATACACTGTCACACAAAAGAAAATCCAGTGAGAACAGTGCATATGGCAGACTGCTTATTGTGAAAGAAGGCAACGATAAGAAACCACTCTGCTTGCTTGTGTATGAGGAAACTCTAGGAGGCTGCCTGAGGCCGTTCTCAGCAGGCGTGGGGAGGGACTGTGTGGATGGGAGGCAACAGGGAAGGAGTTTCTCTGTATACTTTTCTAAACATTTGAATTTTTTCATACCATATGGATATAGCACTCATTCAAAATTTAAATTAAAAGGAGCAAAACTGGGCTGGAGAGATGGCTCAGCGGTTAAGGCACTTTCCTCCAGTGCCTAAGGCCCGGGTTCAATTCCCCAGTACCCACATAAGCCAGACCCACAAGGTGGTGGCCCTGGTGCTCTCTCTCTCTCTCTCTCTCTCTCTCTCTCTCTCTCTCTCTCTCTTGCTCTCTCTCTCTCTCGCTCTCTCTCTCTCGCTCTCTGCATCGCTCTGCTTGAAAATGAATAAATAAAATATTTTTAAAAAGGAGCAAAACGAAATGCTAAAATAGTTATAGTTTATGTCTTACCTTACCATAAATTTGTAGAAAGAGTTCTTTGATTATCCCATTTCCTTTTTTGTTTCATTTACTCTTTCTTGCTGATGCCAGAGATTGAACCCCAGGCCTTGATGTATGCTAGGCAGGTGCTCTGTTACTTAGCCACCTTCCCAGACCTTTTCTAACCTTCCCTTCCTTTTAAAATGAGGAGACAGGGTCTCACGAAGTTGCCAAGACACACCTTGAACTTGTAATCCTTCTGTCTCCGCCTCCTGAGTAGCTTAGACTGCCAGCCTGTGCCACCCCACCCAGGGTGCATCCCATCTCTTGACTAAGAAAAAATAAAACCTACATCAAGAGTTGGGATTGCCCCTCAGCAACAACACACAATGGTGGGGGGGGGACACTGGCTACCTCTTGTGCAATTCATAACCCCCTTCCCCAAGAACAGATCCAGTATATGCACTGAGGAAGGTCCCCAGTGGGTTAGGAACAGAGAGGAAGGAAATGGGGGTACCCTCACCAGATTTTTATGTCATTATGATAATAATGATATTTATAAAACAAGAGTTGGGATTGGAAACTGAGCTCTTTTGTCTCCATGGTAAGGGTCCTAGAATCTGTCCTGGCAGCCTGAGACAGGCGAGTATTTTTGCCCACAACATGATATATCTCCATGGCTCTGTCTGGGATCATATACCATTCTGCTTTCTCTGTGGAAAGACTGTGCTATTGGCCAGGAGTAAGTTTCTGTTGTTTGAAAGTGTGACAGTTTGAGGTAGGTCAATTTCTATCTGTCATAGAGACGAATATGGGATCTGAAGCCTCCAAAGGACACAGAATGCTATGAATTTCTACATAAGTGTCTTAGAATGTGTTATAACAAAAATGTCAGAGACCAGGTGTCTCCAACAATAATGTACTTTTCACAGTTTAAAGGCAGAGATGTTGATATAAAGGTACTGATACAGTTGTGTTTGACCAAAGCCCTCTGCCAAGTGAGGGTGTGAACACCCAAGGGAAGAGGTGGTCTAACATCCTCACAGAGCCTGGTCCTGAAAGATGCACACTCCAGAAAGGGATGTCTGTAGCCTATTTGTCTTTAATAGTTGCGTTAACATCATTATGGAGACCTCACTGTTAAGATGACACTGTAGGGTACCTCACAATGCCCCCCATCCTAATACTATCATGTTGGGGATATGAGCTTCAACAAATGATTTGGGTAGGGAGGTTGGAAAAACATTCATTCTAAGAGCTTGGTTTTTGTATAAATCACCAAACTGGGCATTGGCTTGTTACAATTTGGCCTTTCCCTTTTGGCAGTGTGTTTATAAAACCAAGCTTAGGAAAGAGGCTTCTGTGTGATCTCTGC
Source organism: Zapus hudsonius (assembly GCA_004024765.1). NCBI lineage: Eukaryota > Metazoa > Chordata > Mammalia > Rodentia > Dipodidae > Zapus > Zapus hudsonius. The sequence goes on along the minus strand of PVHP010013414.1, from coordinate 36,560 downwards.
CAGAGGGATGGAAACCATTTTAGACAAGGGAGAGACTTCCCTGTTTCCCCAGGCCTCTCTTTAGGGATCTATTTCAAGCTTAGCAGTTCCCAATGCAATGAGAATGACTTCTTATTCAACCACAAATATCAGTAATTACCCATCAGCACAAGTACTAGAGAGCAGTGGTGCTCAGATGTGAGGAACAGGTATGTGGAAGACCTCCGGAGAGCTGAGTTATGGGCTGGACTCAGAACATAGAAATAGGGTTGTGTTGGCTAAGCCAAGAGTCTGGTAAGCAGTTTGTAGGGCAAAACTTCTGGGGCAGAAAGTTTCCTGGGTAGGCAGGTCTTTATCAAGTCTTACAATAGCTTAAAGAAGAAAGGATAACTTGCAAATGGGTCCATGTGGGTGCCAGTGGAAGGACATACCTTGAATAATCAGTATGTGGCCAACCATGATTCCCAGGAGAAGTGGAAGATCTGGGTGAAGACATGGGGGTAAGTAAACCAAGGATAGTATCCCCAGGAGCCTCTGGATTCCCTGCTTCTACCAAGGCCACCTAACTGGTCACATTGTGGGTGTGTTTCCTCAAAGGCTCATGGATTTTTAGCCTCTGTCATCTCCATCTTTGAGACTCAAACTTATTCCAGTTCTCTTTGGCTTTGGTTTTATGTGAGACTTAGAACAATGTTACTAACTCATCTTGCATGAGTCAGCTCTGGGTTGAAGAATTGCAGCTCATTTTGTGTCCTAATTCATTTCTTAACCAGATTTTTTTTAAAGAAACACCTACTTTTGACCCTATGACACTTTTGAGTTTTAATCTAGAATTGATGATTGTTTTCCCTGTATCTGTATTCCTTTCCATGACTCCCTTTTTAAAAATATGTACTTATTATGAGAGAGAGAGAGAAAAGAGAGAGAAAGAGAGAGAGAAAGTCTGACGTGCTAGGGAATCTTAATGCTGCAAATGAACTCCAGAGACAAATATCACTTCATGCATCTGGCTTTATATGGGTTCTGGGGGGAATGAACCCAAGCTGGTAGGCTTTTCAAGCAAGCACTTTTAACTATTGAGCCATCTCTTCAACCCCCCCCATATCTCTTAAAATCTAATTATGACTAGTAATTTGACATAGTTCAAGGCAAAAGTAATAGTAGGGGGTTGTTAGTTTTCTATGTTGAGGTGAGAGCTTGCTTAGTAGCCCAGGCTGGCCTTGAACACACACTCTGCTTTGAGTGTTGGGATTACAGGCATGTGTCACTATGATTCAGGAGTCTCCACTCTCTCTTTCTTTATAAGACAGGCATTAAAATTTAAAAGCCAGAACCTGGAAGAAGTGCTAATGAAAATGTCACCAAGTGAGAGTTGAGACTTTCCAATGGTGCTAATCTAATAGGAACCACTGGATGGATGTAAAGGGTCCAGGAGCCTTGGCAGGATGTTTTGTGCCTTTGAAATGTCCTCTGAGTTTCACATTAAAAAAAAAATCCCTGTGATTCATTTCGATCTGTGATGACTCAAATTATTAAAGAAAAACAGAAATCCAACCTGAGTAAGCCCAGTTGGAAAGCAGCTCTGTGGGGCGGCCAGCACTGCGTCTGCAGCCGGCTGCTGCATGTGGAGTCCTAGCGTCGGGCTGCGGTTCTTGTAAGGTGGCTCTCGTTTCAACCTGTGTTTCTTCAATCTTTATCAGTTTTGGCCTAGATTGTTCACGCAGCATGGAAATGGAAACATTCTTTCCCCCTTAACCCATCTGTCTCCTTTTATTTATGTGATGTACTGTCTCTCTTCCTGAAGAATTCTGAGTTTCTTCCTTTTCTTTCTTTCTTTCTTTCTTTCTTTCTTTCTTTCTTTCTTTCTTTCTTTCTTTCTTTCTTTCTTTCTTTCTTTCTTTCTTTCTTTCTTTCTTTCCTTTCTTTCTTTCCTTTCTTTCTTTCTCTTTCTTTCTTTCTTTCTTTCTTTCTTTCTTTCTTTCTTTCTTTCTTCCTTCCTTCCTTCCTTCCTTCCTTTCTTTCTTTCTTTCTTTCTTTCTTTCTTTCTTTCTTTCTTTCTTTCTTTCTTTCTTTCTTTCTTTCATTCTTTCTTTCAAGTTAGAGAAGACAGAATGCAAGTTAAATACATGGGCAATGTCTTCTTCATGTTGTGAAATGGGCTTTGGAAACATGCCTTACTAGACCTCACCACCAGCATCGACTTCAATGCGGATTTGGCTACAAAGCAATATGTCTAGAATCATGTTTCATTTGTCAAATGACTCACTGACTTCCCTCCCCAAGACAGAATGAGTGGGTATGTCTACTAACCTGCTCCTTCATGACTCCAAAGCAAGAGACTCAGACTAGATAATTATTTTCCTGAGTATCAGCCAGGAAAGACGTTATAATTCTGCATGTTTGCTGTTACCGTGGCCGTCGGAACAATCTGTCAACCTGTGGTGGTCTTTAGAGCTTATTACTAATAAGAAATGATTTCTAAAGAGGACCTCACTGCTACTGTATGTGTTTTAAATGTTGGCTGAAAATAGCAAAATAAGCTGAAGTGGCATGTGACAAGTTCTCATTTAGCCTGTCAGCCATAATCATATATTTATAAAGATGTAATTTTTAAAAAGAAGATCAAGAGACAAAAAATTCTCCTGTCATCTCGAAATAACCATACTAACAATTTGTCTGGTGAGGTCAAGGTATCCACAGATACCCACCCAACAGATAGTTCTTTAGACATGAGGGGGAAACCAAAAAAAGAGACACGTGACAAGCTCGGTGTGAGTGTCTGTGGGTTTGCACTCTGATACCCCCATATCTGGATTCTTATTCACTGCTCCAACATTTCCTGGACACGATGGGTTTTTGCTGCTTTCCTGATGTGTGCAAGGATGAAAAGATCCCACACCCATTGGACTGCTAGGAAGGCAACTTCATACCAGAGCAGTGTGGGATCCCATTCCATTTCCTCCATCTTCGGAGTGGTTGAGACCAATTAATTCACTGCGAATCCATAGACCCTAACTGACCTAAGATACAGAGAACCAAACCCGAGTCACTTCTACCCTGAGTTACAGAGTGAAGTAGAGAGCTTTGCTGACAGAGAGTTTCAGGAGGACTCTGTAAGTAAACAAGCCATCATTCCTTATTGAAATATAAACCTGGCTGTTGTCCTGGTTCCCATGAACATAAACTTCACTTCTGGATAGAAAGCTTTGTCTTTCATTTTTGTGGCCTGAAGCACATTAAAGCCAAGCATTCCTTAAAGGCAGAACTTGTAGTGACTACCCAAATATGTGAGCTGCTGGACTATAAAGAGTGGATGGGCATTTCAGGAGCTGGGCCAGGCACCAGCACTGTCACACAGTATCACTAGGATCCAGAAATATAAGACAGCCTGGGGAAGAGCAGAAAACAAGCTATTGAGATCATAAATCTGACTAAGAACCAAGGGATAGCTAACCGGAAGGGCTGCTGTAAGGGACATAGCAACTGCATTTGGGGTATTGAAAGTTATATCTGTCTGCTTGAAATAAAGATCAAGGAAGAACATTAAAAAGAAGTCTCAGGAGGGGCTGGAGAGACAGCTCAGCAGTTAAGGCACTTGTCTCCAGTGCGTAAGGACCCAGGTTTGATTCCACAGTACCCACTTAAGCCAGATGCACCAAAGGACGCAAGCATCTGTAGTTCATCTGCAGTGGCTAGAGGTCTTGGCTTGCGCATTCTCTCTCTTTCTTTGTATCTCTCTGCTTGAAAATAAATAAATAAAATATATTTTTTAATTCTCAGGAAATAGGCAAGCTGCTACATATATAGAGAATGATAGTTTTCAATTCTCTCTCATAGAAAGTAGTTTTTAAAAACATACAGCCATCTGTCTTTTGGGATATGTGTGTATGATATATATATATGTATGCATGTGTGTATGATATGTATGTATGTACATGCAAGTGGGTACACACACACCACAGCACACGTGTGAAGGTCAAAGGGCAATGTTGGGTACTGGGTCTTGCCTTTCAATTTGTTTGGATCAGGGTTCCGTTGTTCAATGCTGTGTTCACCAGGCTATCTGGCCAGCTAGATTCCTGGTGATTCTCCTATATCCACCTCCCTTCTCATCCCAGACAGACTGGGATTCAGATGCTAGAACTATAGTGCCCAGCTTTTTACATAGGTACTGCGGCTCTGAACTCAGGTACTCATGCTTGCATAGAAAATGCTTTATCCGCTGACTCATTTCCCCAGCCTCAGACATCTGATTTTAATGGAAGTTTCAAGGGGAAGTTTCATCATGGTGAAGAAAGCATGGCAGAGCAGAGGCTGGGCATCACATCTTGTCACTTCAGCTGGGAGGTAGCAGCAAGAGTGAGAAAGCTGGCAAACACCCAGTAGTTCTGGACTAATATACTCCAAGGTCCACCCCTAGTGACATACCTCCTCTAGAAAGGCTTTACCTCTCTTTACCTCCAGCAGCTAGGGAGCAAGTCTGAGGCTTAATCACAAGCACATGAGGCTATGTGGGCATGTGACATTCAAATAACCATATTGTATCGAAGGGATTTTCTGGTATTTGTCCTATCCCATAATATTCTGTCTTACCCATTTCCCTTTCCCCAAGGCTCTCCAGGTATATAAAATGTGACTCAGTTCTATAGTAATTAGTGCAAGGCAGGATAGCTGGGCAAGATGTCCATGGAGACATGGGGTGGGAAGCTGGCCCCACTCAGTAGACAGAGCAGGGTTAGAAGAACAGAATACAGGATGACTAGACTCCGGGTTCATCCTGCTGTTACTGTCAACTATAATGCTTGATCCCTCTGAACCAGGTGGCCTTATCTCTATGGTCATGGCTCTTTTTTTTTTTTTTAAAGAAATTGAGAATTTTACTACATGAACAGACTACAATTTAATCATAATCTCCTCCTGTTATCCTTATTAGCCCCTTCCCCTACCTAAATTCCAGTGACTTCCCTCTTCTTTCTAGGTGGTCAACTCTTCTATTTTGATGTCTCATTCTTTTCCTTTCTCCGTCATCTATGTCAGAATGTTGATGGATTCAATATTGTGAAGGTCTTATGGAGGTATCGACCTCTACTGTGAGGTCATGAATATGTCGGTCCCTTCATTGAGGAAGGCAGGACAAAAAGAATCAAGTTTCTTTTTTTAAAAAAAAAAGTTTTAGGTAGGTGTCACAGTTTATTATCCTTTGATTGTTCCACAGAGACATGTTCTATGCCTTCACCTCAAGTGTTTTTTATATGGAGGAAATTGACAACATGCTCTCTGGCCAGGGAAGGCCAGAGATAGAGAGAACAAGGCAGCTGATGCACTGGGCAGTGGGCTGGAGGACTTCTCTTTGGATGGATTTAACAATCTTGTTTTTTTTTTTCTGTTCATGACATCACTTTGGAACTGGGCCTCTTGTCATTTTCTTAATAAGCCAATAAAAATATTTATTGAATACTTACCAGGAACCAGATAACCACAGTTCCATCAGTCAGCTGGTAAGAGGCAGTTTTAACAAGAAATGTAGAGTCTCTGTTGTCTTTGCTGACTAAAGAAGTGTGCAGGGGAGGGCCCCAACTCAGAAGACCTGAGGTGTTCTATTTCTAGAAAAGCACGGAAGGTTGAGATCAGAGGTTGGGCAGCAAGTGACAGGTCCAAGGAATGCCCTGTGGGGAGTAGGACTTAATCAGTTGGGGAGGCACAGTGCAGAGGAGGTACAAAAGGCCACTTGGGCAGGTGCCTGGGGATGAGATAGTCTCTTTCAGTGTGTGGGTGTCAGTAGGATCCTGGTCTGCCCTTTGGAGAAATTTGGCAAAAAAGACAGAAGAAAACAAGTACAAACATCATTTCTTGACATCAACAGAGGACTGTATCCTTTCCCTCTTTGGAAAGATACTGAGAAGCAAATACTGAAGGAAACTTGTAACGTGGCTTTAGAGACAGCTTAAATAGAAATGGACAGCTCGGCCTGCTGGCAATCCTGACAGTGTGAGAAGCACCGAACCACAGCAACCCCAGATGAGAGAGGAAGCCATGTACTAGTGGTACCGTGGTGCCTGAATCACAGAGTAGTCATAAAGCAGCAGCTGTGGAATTTTATTTACTTTTTCTAGATTTTTCACAGTAACTTAAAATTATAAATCCACATTATGTCACCCAACACTAGTATGGGTTTGGCATGTTTTCTGACTTGTGCCAGGCACTGAAGTAAACTGAACACAACATGTCTCCTACCAGTAAAGGAAAGGGACAGACCCTGGAGCAATTAGTGCAATGTGTTGGAGGTGAGGAAGGAAGAGAGACTTCAGCAGAGGGTGGAAACTTAAATGACTGAAAATCTCCACCCCATCCCCACCCTCCAACTCCACTGAGTTAGAATCTCTGGGACTGGGAATGCTGGGAACAGGACTGTTTCAGTTTCCTTTCTGTTGCTGGGACAAAGCACCTGAACAGAAGCAACGTGTGGGAGGAAAGGGTTTAGTTCAGGCTTACAGATTCATGGGGAGGATTCATCATGGCTGAGAAAGCACGTTAGAGTGGGCAGCTGGCTGACAGCTTTGCGTATTAGCAGCAAGGTGGGATTAGAAAGAGTGAGTGAGCTCTGGAAAGAGGGTGCTGGCCTCTAACACCCCCAAACTCACCACCAGTAACACTCTTCCTCTAGCAAGGCTCCAGCTCCCAAAGAACCATAATGTCCCTAAATGCCACCAGCTGGGGACCAATTAAAACATATGAGCAGAGGAGGAGGGGGGACAGAAGCATTTCTTTTAAACCACTATAAATAAGGACTCTTTCTGATATTGCAGGGTTTTCCTTATGTGCGTTAAGGTCTAAGAGCCAGCATTGTAAGAGATGCCTCGGGTTTCAGTAGGTGAATTAAGAGCCGAAGTAGAGGTGATAATGTTATGATAATGATGGGTAGGGGACAGGGAATCCTGGATGCAGGAGAGGACACTTGACATGCAGACAAGGCTGACTGTGGAGAGCCAACAAGCACAGTGATGCCTGACTATCGCTTCAGTCCCAAATCACTTGTGGAAATGAAAAACGTATACCTCTGGCTCCCTTCCAGAATTCTGTAACTATGGTATCTTAGGGAACAGGTATGTGTGCTCTGATGAAAGGAAGCATGCTACCTGCAAAGTGCAGTGGGGCTGACTGCATGCATGGCACAGCTGGGTCTGTGTTGCACAGCTTGCTGCAGGTAAGCAGCACACCCAGGCTCCTGTCGGCACACTGACAGCCAGACTTCAGACTTGATACAAGATCTTGGCAGGTTCTAGAATGGCAATCCCTACTCACTCCTAAAGACTTCAGTATCCAATGCTGAGAGGTACTCCATGTGGGCACATAACTTGGATGCTTTGGAAGTTTCTCCCCATACCCTGAACTCCTTCCAGTGGCCCCTTGGAATTTGTTTTTATGAAAACATACCATCTCGCAGTATCTGAATAAATAGGAGCATTAATACCTAGATCATTGCATTTTTCTTTTTTTTTTTTTTAGAGAATGTCAAAGCAATTACATACCTGTGGTTCATGCTCTAAAATATGTAATGTTTGGGGAAAAATCTGAGAGCAAAGATGTGGATTGGCAAAATATTAAAGAAAGACAGAAGTGAGAAACCCAGAAAAACTGCCTAAAGGTATGCAAGTTAATTAATGACTCCACATCGTCTCAGGCACCCCAGGCTAACTGAAGCAAACTTGTTGGTTTCTTGAAAGGATGCAAACGTGCCTGACAGAAATTTATATTATCTCTTAGAATCAAAGCACTTAAGAGATTTTAGTTTACAACATCACAAAGAATAGGCTTATAGGACAGACACACATCTTTTCTCAAGGTAATAACATGTAATGCATAGATATCATCTTAGTTTTTGATGAGAAGTAGAATCATAGTTTGCTTTGAAAAACATTTCTTCTATGCTACAGACAGCCACATATTTTATATTTATTTATTACTTTATATTTATTTATTTATATACAGAAAGGCAGAGCAAGAGCAAGTCAAGAGAGCAAAAGAAAGAGAGAAAGAAGAAAGAAAGAAGGAAGGAAAGGAGAGAGAGGGCAAACCTGGCCCTCTAGTCACTGCAAACAAACTCCAGATGTATACACCACCTTGTGCATCTAGCTTTACATGGGTACTGGGGAATTGAACCTAGGTCCCTAGGCTTTGCAGACAAGTGCCTTAACCACATAACCATCTTTCCAGCCCCAAATTTTATAGTTTTAAAGAAAACCTCCCTAAAGGTGCCATCGTGCTAAAGTTGAGGTTCAGGAGTTTATATGTCTGATTTCTTAGAGTCAAAATCGTAGATGATTAAAGATGGCTTAAAATGAGTAAATTATTAGCCCAAGATTTGTAAATTACTAGCCCCAAGGCAAGAGTGCAAACAATTTCCTCAGGTTGGAAAGAGGGAGTTTTTGGTGTCAAGGCTCTTCCCCTGGGTTCTCAGGACTTCATTACAGTTTAATAGAAGCAAGTGGTCAATTACATATTAGTTTATAGCGTAGAAACTTCGCTGATTCTGACCCAGGCTGAGGTTGTACTTTTAATCCTGTTCAAAAATAGATTCTCAACTGGACATGGTGGCTCACGCCTTTAATCCCAGCACTTGGGAGGCAGAGGTAGGAGGATTTCCATGAGTTCGAGGCCATCCTGAGAGAACATAGTGAATTCCAGGTCAGCCTAGGCTAAAGCAAGATCCTACCTTGAAACAAAACAAAATTATTCTCTTTTCCTCATTCATCTTCAGGTGTGTTTAAGAAACATCATATAAATGGCTTTCGATTCATTCAAGAAATAAAATAGCCACTGTCTTCTGAAAACCTAGTAGGTGGCATGCTTTCTATATATGCCACTTAAATTATTCTATTTAATCCTCCCTACAGCTTGTGAAATGAGGTGTTATTATCTCTGCTTTTGCAGAGAAGGAAATTAAAGTACAGACAAGTCCAGTTGATTCACCCAAGATTAAAAAAAAGCTAATTAGTGGTAGATCTACCTTCCAAAGCCAAGACTTGGGTTGACTACTTTTACTTTTGAAAGACCAATTCAGGCCTTCCAAAGTCAGCTACTCTCCTTCCTGTGCTAATTTGGATCTCATATAAATTTCTGTTACTATATCTATGATGAATAACTAAGCGATACACTTTTATTCTTTACAAGATTCTAAGTTCTTGATGTAGGGTGTGCATGTTCTAATCTCTCTGCATGCACAGAGAGCACAATTTTCTCAATAAAAGTTCCTTCCATATCCGCCATGGATTAGACACTAAGGCAATGCAGATACAGGGCTGAACAAGGTAGACATGGTTTCTGTGCCTATAAAGATTTCATTTTAGGGCTGAAGATATGCCTCAGCAGTTGAAGGTGCTTGTTTGCAGAGCCTGATGGCTGGCATTTGATTCCCACGTGGCCACATAAAGCTAGATGCACAGGGTGGCACATGTACCTGAAGTTTACTTGCAGTAGCAAGAGATCCTGGTGTGCCTATTCTCTCTCTCTCTCTCTCTCTCTCTCTCTCTCTCTCTCTCTCTCTCTCTCTCTCTCTCTGTCTCCCTCTGTCTCTCAAAAATAAATAAAACATTTAAAGAAAATCAATTCTATAGGAAAAGAAGACATCTAAGCAAACAATAGTGAAGAATAATAAAAGTTAGGTTACAAGTGGGTTCTGAGATCAAAGAGCAAAGCTGTACACTCTACACTCTAGGAAAAGAGCGGGAGTGATGGTAAGTAGAGGAAAGAGATGTCTACGCTGAGGTTGAAAGCTTAAATAGGATGCAGCCAGGTATTAGGTGGAGATGAGAAGAACAGAAGATAATAAAAAGAGAAAATATAAAAGGCGAGGAGTGAGAAGATAAATGAGAAGGAGGGGCATGCAGAGAGATGGGCTGGATACGTGAGCAAAAACCAGACCACCATGGTCCTTGAGAGCCCATTGTCCCGAGTGTACTGAGGAGGCCATGAAGGGACTTGAGAATCGAGTTGCACACTTCCATTTGAAAGCTGTAAAGGGGGAGATGACATGCAGAGAGATAAATAAGCAGGAGAGGCAGAGGAGATGGGGTTATCCCAAAGTCAAGCTGAGAGTCTGGGGAGCACTTAGGAAGTGGCGCCTTAGAAGGAGATTTGAGAGGCAGCTTCAGTAGGCTTGGGTTCTATTTGGATGCAGGTGATTAGGGAAATAGAGTCAGGATGACTGAGGTTTCCAGATTGGGCAACTGAGTCTAGAGTAGGTCCATTTTGTGATTTAGGATTTATTGGTAAATTCAGTTTGGGGTGAGTTTCTCAGGTCTAAGGTGTATGTGTTCAGTAAGCAGATCCAAACCAAGCCTAGGATATGAGCTGGAGACAGACATTTGGATTCATCAGCCATAAGACTGATGTTGGCAGAGATGGATAAAGCAGAGAGCTCTATGTAACAATATTTAAGTCATGAAGAAAGAAGAGACAATGAAGACACCCAGGTAAAGAGAATCCAGAGGAAGAAGGGTACAGGAGAGAGGTGACACCTAGGAAGCCCAAGGGAAGGTTTTCAAAAGAGGGAATGGCTTCACAGGTCACATAGTCTCCACCCTCAAGAGAGTAGACTCCTGGGATGGAGACATGGCTCAGCAGTTAAGACACTTGCCTCCAGTGCCTAAGGCCCCCGGTTCAATTCCCCAGGACCCACATACGCCAGACAAGGTGGTGACCCTGGTGCGCTCTCTCTCCCTCCCTCCCTCCCTCTCTCTCTCTCTCTGTATCTCTCTGCTTGAAAATGAATAAATGAAATATTTTAAAAAAGAGAGTAGACTACTGAAACAGCTCCTAGATTTTATTGTGAGCAGATCAGATGGAGACAGAGAAAGCCATGAGAACAGTGCTGGGGACCAAGGACTTAGCGCTGAAGCTCATTACTGGCAAGAGAATACCAGAAGCCAGAGTCTTCTCATTGAACTCCAAAGCATGATGGAACTGTTTCTTTGCTTATTTCCATGCAGCAGTGGTTAAAGATGATAATAGATATATCTCCAGGGTCGAATCAAGCTGTAAAAACTGAGAAAGGAACAATGGGGGAAATGGTTCAAAGGAGACAAAACACGGGGACCAGGAGTCACTAATTCTCAGAGATGCTTTGTTGGAAAGCACTATGGAGTATCCCTTTGGTCACCTCCAACAGGAACTGCCCTCTGGTGGGGGAACCTGCCTTTTGTGGAAATCTCTGCATGGAGGTGACTGAATACAGTACTGAGACTGTCTGCGAGAAGTGAGAAAAGGGGAGAACATTGATCACCAAGCTATCTCCAAGGGCAAAGGGGAATCATATTTAGTGTACACTAATGGAGGTGAGTGGAAGAATAAAACCATCCCATGACACACCATTTTACAGATGGCAGAGAATACTGGGGAGATCCAAGATCCATCAATATGACAGGAAAAGATGGCTGGCTCGTCACCACAAGTTGTGCCACCTCTACCACATTTCTTGGGGATCAGGGGAAACTGCAGAGAAGGCAACAACAAGTATCACACTCAATGCTAACCTGACAACCACCTCCAAGGAAGCAACAACAAAGATCATCATGAACCAAACCATGTCATAATGGAAACCCAGAGGCTACAGAGAACTCAACACTAAAACAAACTGTGAACCCTGCTGCCAAGGCTCAGGGAGTGTGGTGGAAGAGGGGCTGGGAAAATTGTAAGAATCACAGGATAGGGCAGGAGAGATTGCTCAGCGGTTACGGCACTTGTCTCCAGTGCCTAAGGCCCCCAGTTCAATTCCCCAGGACCCACATAAGCCAGACCCACAAAGTGGTGGCCCTGGTGTGCTCTCTCTCTCTCTCTCTATCTCTCTCTCTGCTTGAAAAATAAATAAAAAATATTTTTAAAAAATCCTTAAAAGAACCACAGGATAGGTAGAACTATCCCGAGGCACACCCCTACCCCACACCTGCGGGTTACTCTCTGGGCGGATGGTAAGATGAGAGATACAGTCTTTACTGTGGTGCATCTAGCAGGGGGTTAAGGCTTCATATAGGTGAAGTCACTCTCTGGACTTTGGTCCCTGTTCATTTTCCAGTAAAAGTGTGCCTGTACTTACAGCTTGAAAGAGATCATTTATGGCTAGACATCCTGACTTCTGTGGGAGACAATGTACTGGAAGAGTTGCTCTCATTAGCTTTGGAGATGAAAATGATGCTAGAACAAAACAAGAAAAATGGAGGCGATCTTGCATCTGAGTACAGCGCTTCGAGATATGTGGAGAGATGAAAGCAAGCTCCATTTCTTGTAATTCTTAAATCTCAAATGAAAAAGAGAGTCAAAACTGACAGAAAGCAATTCAGCGTTTTTTTCCCCCTTTGGGTAGAATAGGGAAGGTGCCAGTGGATAGTATAGAAATAAATAGGCTGGCTTTCCATGGAAGAATGTATCTTTTAAGAAAATGAGAAAGTGAATCAGGATGCAATAACGCAACACACTACAAGCATTTATTAAGTATCACTGTTTGTGGAACGAGGCAGTGTGAGAAATACTTAAAAAGAATGGAGGTGTTAGCAGGAATTGTACATTATTAAAACGGCTCGGGAGACATGTTTGAAGTAAATATTGAGAAAATAGTATCCATGAAAATGATAATTAATTATGTGTCTGACCTCGTATCTCTTAAACCATGTTCCTTGGTCATGAACTACATGGGAGAGAGTTACCATGACTCCAGGTGGGAACTAAAGTCAGAGAAGTTAAGTAATTTGCCCAAGTTTGTGCAGTTTATAACCAATAAGATTATCACTTAAATGAATGCACTTCCCCATTGCAACAGAAAACATATACAAATATTGAATTATACTTTCTACAAGTTTACCGCCCTCCTTCTAAAGACTTGCCCAGGCGACTTATTCATTTGAATTTTCAACAGTGGAAAAAAAAATCACATCAGTGTAAAGATACATGTACGTTGGGCAATCCAGGGACTCCTAAAATTTGCTTCCAAATCAGTATTTTCTTAATAAACTATTATTTTTTTTTTGCTATGTGACCATAGCTGTCCTGATAAAGGCTTTGTTTGTCACAGTATAATGTTGACAGCTGTCATTCCCCACTGTTCTTAGACAGCTTTCTGACACAATATTCACACTTACTCTAAACTTATGTATTTCAATGTGGAGGGTCAGCTAATATTTTTTAAATGAGGGCTTAGTCATGTATTTTAAAATACACAGCTAATAATCTCCATGAAGTTGTGGAATCCCAGTGTTCTCTCTTACTATCATCTGGTAAATGCCTAATGAGGGATTCAAGTTTACCAACTGCTTTTATATTACAAACACAATATTTATAGTTATATAAATTGCTTTTTGGGACACAATAGAAAATGAATCTGTCATTATTATTTCATAATATGTTCCAGGATATTGCTTTGCTAAGTCACAGTCACTAAAAACCCACAAAATAACACAAACAGCCTTCTTATTCTCCTTTGAGGGGCATTATCTTCAAGAAGCCAGCACATAAATAGTGCCTCTGCTAATTAATTAGTGCTGGTCACATTCATTTCTCTAAAATGAGAAACAGAATGAAATATTATACTTTACATTATTTTCCTCAGTTCTAGTTAAAATGAAAGAGGCCAGGAGACACTCAGATGCAGAATACTGTCTAAAAATGATTCTCCCCCCTAATTACTCAAATCAACGGGTATTAAAAACATAAGCCCTCATATTCAGTTTGGTTGCTGGTTTTACATGGCAGGGTGGCTAATTAAAACCACCGCACACTCTCATATGCAGTTCATGATTGTGAAAAGGTCACGGACTTGAAAATAAAGTTCAGTCCACCTCCCACATTTAGCTAAATAATCACAAAGAGTGTTTAAAAATAATTTCCACTCCTCTCTCCCAAGCATCTTCTTTTCCCCTTTGTTAACAATTGCCAATCCACCACCACCTTCCTAGGATGGCCATACCTATGACATCCCAACAATACAGTTTTGTAGAGGGTCTCAGAAAATGAGGATCCTAGTTCTGGTAAGATAGATAGATAGATAGATAGATAGATAGATAGATAGATAGATAGATGATAGATAGATAACAAGACGGGCTGGGAGAGATTGCTCAGTGGTTAGAGGAACTTGCTTGCAAAGCCTGCCTGTCTGGAAGCACAGGATCTTGTGATCCCAAGGGATATGGAAATGGGAGGCAGAGGCAGGATATCTGAAGCTCCTTGGCCGTCTAGTGTGTCTTTTCTTGGCAGTCTGGTAGCCCATTTGTAGTCACAAAAGGCCCTGTGTCAAAGAAAGTGCAGCACAGACACATCTAAGTTGTCTGCTGACCTTACATGTGCTGTGGCACACATGCACACAAATAAATGCATAAAAACTAAAAACAAATTCTAGTGCGATGCTTTTATAGAAATGGAAAATTGGGCTACGTACCCATTGGGTATCTGCAGCCATGATATCCTAAGTAAATGTGGCAAACAAATACATCTTAAAGTCCAGATTAAGAGTCACCTGGCTACTTCTTATGGGGATGCTATACATTCAGACTAGGTGTTTAAAACTCCCCCAGACCCCCCCTAAGCCTTCACCCCCACCCAATGTACACCAAGATTCATCAATAGGAACCAACCTCAAAATTAGGGTATATTAACCAGGGTCTGGATAACACATCCCGTGTGCACACATTCTTCATGCCTAAAATATTCCCTGTTTTCCTCTTTCAGACCTTTCCTGTGTGTGGCTGAGAGCTGCCCTGCTTCCCCCCTCCCGATGGCTGGTGGGAAGGTAACTGCAGGTCGTATGGGATCGTCTTAAACTGTGTCAGCTGCTGAGAAATAGGATGGAGTTGGGCTGAAGACTCATGAAAAACCACTGATTTCTCTCCTGTGGCTTATTCTCCCATTGGCTCTTCTGGAATGGATGTTTTTCTAGTCTTAAAAAGGAATCTAGATCTGAGCTGTAAGAAAAAGAGACAAACACTCCTGTGCTAACATTGGATGAAAGGAAAACACTTGGTATAAGTTGTTTCTTTTATTTTTCTAGTAACTGTTCAAAAGAAGGAATTTCATTATGATAGTTCCATATATATATTTGATATCATTCGCCCCTTCTATGTTATTCTTTATTATCCTTGCTCTCCACCCCTTCCTCATCCCTTCTCCAAATCCCTTTAGCCTTATGTCCATTTTTGTTTTCTAAGGTTCCCCTTATGAGAGAAAACCTGGTACTTGAATCTAGTTTATTTCACTTAACATGATGGGACTCTAGTTACCTTCATTTTTTTTGTCTATGGCACAATTTCATTCTTCTTTATGCCTGAATAAAACTCTAATATATATATTAGATATATATAAGGCTAACATGGTGCCTTAGGCTGACATTGACTGGGGGGTATATACTCAGAAGTGGTATGACTGCATCATATGAAAGGTCTAGTTTTAAGGTTTTGAGGAGCTTCCATACTGACTTCTAGAGTAGAAATCACCTGCAGTGAATAAAGGTTCCTTTTCCATGCATCCTCACCTATATTTTTTTGTTGTTTTCTCGATGACAGCTATTGTGACTGCGCTGAAATTTAAGGGACATTTTGGATAGTGTCTCTCTTGAATACTATCTCAAGGGGAGTATATTTTCTACAACTAAAATATTTGGTCCATCTTCAAAATACTAGTGTCCTACCCTCAGGAAATCTACTTGCATTATTACTTAACATTCCTAACCAGCAATGATGCTGGCTGGAGGGAAAAGTTGATTTTTACTGTTGTTTTTTTTTTTGGGGGGGGTTAGTTCAAGGTAGGGTCTCCCTGTAGCTCAGGCTGACCTGGAATTCACTATGTACTCTCAGGGTGGCCTCAAACTTAGTCCTCCTTACAGGCATATGCATACAAAGTAGAATTTTAATCACTATATATATGATCTCTGACTCCCAAGTGCTGGGATTAAAGACATGCTCCACAACGCCTGGTTGATTTTTACCAATTTTTGAGAAGGTAGTAAGCAAAAAGAGGGAGGCAATTTCATAAAGCTCTGATAAGCCAATTACAAATCCATGGCCATGGGCTCTTGTTCCAGCTGCTCCTAAAATCTGTTGGCAGACTCCTCTAAAGTCACAAGAACTTACTCAGTTTTCACACCTAAACACTGTGAGGATCAGAATAATCCATGAGTGATGATATCAACATAAAGAGCTATTAGGGAGGACTATAGGCAAGGATTACATAGATATGGTGTCAAGTAGTATTTACAATTTATATCAATTAAATATTGAATATTTAATAATCAGTCAAATTACACTTACAAATTGACAAAATTAAAGCAGAGAGGTTAAGGAATTTTCCAAGGGCTGTGCAACAAATTGATTCCTGAGTAAAGATCATATTCACAACTTCTTGTATTAATTTTCCTCACTCTGTTAAATTTAACCACAAAACCCCTATGACTATTAATATTCTCTCAACCAGGAACTTTAATTAATGTGCGTGTCCACTCACCAGTAAAACCGTTAATGTTCTACTCATGAGGCTTAGAAGCACTATGATATCAGAGTCCCTACTGAATTAAGTTCTATAAGAAAAAACCATTAGTTCCTTATAAAATTAAAAATGTTCAGTTAAGGGGACTAGACTGCAAATTTAAAGTAATCTCAAACTTTGCTACAGGAATTAAAACATTTTCTTTTGGAGTAATGGAGTTTGGTGTGCCTCTCACTAATAAAGTTGATAACTGAAGCTCATTTATAAATGAAAAAAATAAGAATAGCTGGGAAAAGTGAAAGTTTTCAGTGGGGATTGGTAATATTTTCATTTTCAAACCTCATGTAAAGCTGCTGTGACTGAAACAACATGGAATTGGTGCAGGAACAGACAAACAGTGCCAATGACCCACAGTGTGGCTGGGGACCCCACCACTAAGGAAGTGGGGTAGGGGGATCAGGAGTTCAAAGCCAGCCTTGGAAAAAATGAGACACTACTCCCCCTCCCCCCAAAGTAAGGTAGTTTAATAGAGGAAAAAGGTTTGGTTTTTATTTTATTTTGTTATTATTTGAGAGAGAGAGAGAGAGAGAGAGAGAGAGAGAGAGAGAGAGAGAGAGAGAGAGAGAGAGAGAGAGAGAGAGAGAAACACTGGGCATGCCATTGCAAATGACTCCAGATGCACATATCACCCTGTGATCAGGCTTTACATGGGTGCACTGGGAAATCAAACCCAGACCATCAGGCTTTGTAAGCAAGTGCCTTTTATAGTTGAACCATCTCTCCAGTCTAAAGGTGTGGTTTTAAATCAGCAGGGGAGAGGAATCTTCAATTGGAAACTTCAGGGCAGCTGGATATGCAGCCAGCCAAAGTAGGGTAAATCTCCAAGTCACACCTTATAGAAAAATGAATTACAGTTGGAGCAACATTTAAAACTGAAGGAATAAAATCCCCAGGGGGGAAAAACATGTTGTGTATTTTTTAAGGAAAGAAAGGCCCTTTTAAGCGTGATACAAAATTAGAATCCGTCAAGAAATATAGTCACACATTTGAAGACAAACATACATTAAAAGCCAATGACAGCAAATACACACACACACACACACAAGATAAATTGAAGCAAAACAAAATATAGAAAAATGGCTGACTTCACACACACACACACACACACACACACACACACACACACACACAGACACTGTAAAGAAGAAAATTGGGCTCAGGATTTAATCAAGTGTTCCCTCAAAGCAATGCAGATCATTTTAAAATATGAAAGGATTCACAGCCCCAAGAACCTTATCATCTGAGTGTGATGCCATATGCCTACCATCCTAGCACTCTAGAGGTGGTCAAAGAAGGTTTGCAAGTTTGAGGCTAGTATGGGCCAGTTAGTGAATTTAAGGAGAGCCTGAACTATGCAGTAAGATTCTGTCTCCAAAAAAAAATCTAAGAGCTGGGAATGTAGTTCAGTGGGAGAATGCTTGCCTACCATGTGCAAGGCTCTGGTTACAATTCCTCATAACTGCATGGAAAGCAAAAGAAAATTCCAGATACAAAGTGTGAAAGAAGCCTCTCACACATTTGTGGTGGAAGTACATTAGTATGTTTTATGGAGAAAAACTGACATTATCTGAAATGCACATACCCATAGCCTGTAATTGTACTTAGAGACTGTACTACAGACTCCCATGGGTGTAAACTAAATGCAGAAGAAAGCATTAAGAATTGTGTATGTGGCCTCCATAAGAAGTTGCCTTGGATCCCAGTACCAGTTAAGAGTTCCTTGCCACTGGGCGGATCTCTTAGCCAATTAGCCAGCCATTGACAGGACCTGAGATGATGGGGGACACCCAAGCAGGAGATGAACTCATCATCTGGAGCCCTAATGAAACCTTTAAGGAAGTGGAGAGATGAGCAAAAGAGCCACCTTCACAGCAAGTCAGATAACCTATGAAAGACAGACACTGAGGATGCCCCAAATAGTCCAAAACAGAAATTCAGACTCTCAAGATCTCAACAGTACAACAAACTTAAAACTCACCCACATGACTCAAGGAATTTTTTAGAAGAGGGGGTGGTATGATTGTAAGAGTTACTGTGAGGGAGAATGTCCAGAAAGAGACACTGTCCCTCACAACAACAACAACAACAACAACAACAACACACACATACACACACACACACACCACACACACACACACACACACACACACACACACACACACACACACACGTGCTACAGCTTGTACAATCCATAACACCCATCCCATGGGCCATTCCAGCAATCCCATTGAGGAGGATCCTCAGTGGGTTGGGGCCAGAGAGGAGGGAAATGGAAGTATAAACAGAAGACTTGTCCATACTGTGTATCTAATTCTTAACAATAAATAAATTTTCAAAAAAAAGCGAATCGTGTATGTGCAGACATTGTTCAGGGACTGGAGTGTACGTCGTAGCATACTGGAGGGAAAAGAATAAGGCGTCTCCATTCATGTCAATCAATACGAATTGTCTGTCGGATTTTCACAGCTCCATGACATGCAGGGAGTGTTTAATAATGTATACAGCAAGCTTACATTCATGTCGATGCCTACATGCATACAATGCTCTAAGTACAGCTTATGTTTAGAAAGACACCTCAGGGAACAGAACTAGGGGAACAAAGCAGGGGAAGGGACTTATTTTTCAAAGTATCCCACTTTATCCCTTCTGAATTTAGTATTAAGCATATGTTTTATTTAGTCATGCATCAGTAATACAACTGCTTAACTGAAAAAGCCTGAGTGATAGAACAGGTGAATTGCAAAAAGAACTCAACATTCGGTGAAAGAAAGCAGGAGCAGTTACATAAAGGATATCTTCTCACTTATGACAAAGTATTCATTTGAATAGTTGTATGGAACAAATGAAGTTTGAGGTCTGCTTAAATAAAGAAAAGGCTTGTAAGTGATGAAAGAACCAGGGATTTACTTTCTGGATAGACAAACTCCCTCAGACATTCATGTGCTTTTTGTAACACTGGTTGGTGGTACCAAAATTCATCCCAAAGAAGAGAGAAAAGAAAGAAATGGAAAAAATATGATTTTGGATTTTAAAGTTTCCAAGGTGACAAATATCACCTCCCAGGCTTAGTCAAATGAGAACAATGCATTCACTGTGTCACCCACTTCAAATTCACCAAATAAAAATTGGTTTCAAATTTTTCCTTTAATTCACTGCTAGTCAGCCTTTTTCATTCATTTTCTAAAATTTTTCTGGCTTGAAATTTCATCACATTTAAGAATTTTACATAGTATAGTAAGTATTTTAAAGTAGACATACAGAAAACATTTTGTAAATATATGAGATGTCATAAACAGCCAAGGCAGCTATAAAACTGACATATTTTTCCCTTTGTAAGAACAATATGCTTATTGTTGTGAAACATTCACTGCACTAGACAATTACATTTTCATTGACCTAACTGGTACCATTTTTTTTCTATTTTAATTTGGCTAGACTGCTCCATAAAATACTTAATAAGTCCAATCACACTTACTATGAGCTTGGAGTTTGTGATCAGAAAAAAAAAAGCCACGTGCAATCCAAGTTCTCAGCTCAGCCCTTGTTCTGACTTACCTGCTCTCCCTCCCCCATGGGACTAGAATGCACACTAAGCATTATTTCAGTTTCTGTTTCATAAGGGATTTTGTGCTCTGATGTACCTGCTACTAACTCTGGAATGATGAGCAGCGTTCTGCTCTTGTACATTTATGTTACAGGTTTTCTGGTTACAGAGAAGGTAAATTCTTTCCTACTCCCTATTTCAGACCTTTGGGATTTTGTGTTTCACAAATTCCTTTACCTGTGCTAACATGCAATACAACAATATTAAATGGAAAATTCCAGAAATCAATAATTTATACTTCGAATGGTCTTTGGAGTACTGTGATGAACTCTTGTGCTGCCCTGCTCAGATGTGCCCTGGATATGAACCATTCTCCTACTCAGCATGTTCCTGTTGCATATGCTGTCTCCCCAAAGTCTGTGCTAGTCAGACTTCTTGTCACTGTGTCAAATACTGGAAGAATAAAACAAGTTGAAAGAGGAAAGGATTTATTTCAGATCATGGTTTCTGTCTGTGGTCACCTGGTGCTATTGCTTCTGGGAACTGACATTAAATTTGTGAGTGGAAAACATGAATAGGAAACATGGTTGGAGTATGATGTGTCCTACCAGAAAGTCTTATGCTCCTACGGTCTTCAGAAAGAGCTCACATGCTCTCAAAATCAAAAGTAAAAACTGGATTTTGAAAAAATTAGAGATCGTGTTCACAGAACTCTTTACTATAGTATACTGCTATAATTGCTCTCTTTTATCGGTTTTGATTTGCCTCTTACTATCCTTAATTTATGAATTAAACTTAATTATAAGTACACATGTAAAGAACACACACACACACACACACACAGAGGACAGTGTGATAGACTCAGCTCCAATGATCTGCTAGCTCTTTACACTGTTAACTCACATGAGAGGAGATCAGGTGAACTTAGTAATATCACAAATCACATCATTTCTTTTTTGAAAACATTTTTATAACAATTTATATATATACATATATATGTATAATTTGTCTTGTTCATAATTCCCTCCTATTATCATCTGCTCTCCCCGACTCCCATCCTCCCTCGACTGAACTCATTTCTGATTATTCTGTTCTATTTTGATCTCTTTGTTTCCTCTGTCATCATTCATATCGGAATGTTTATGAATCCAACATTGTAGACTGGTACAGGTAACAACAGCTGCAGGGGTCATGGGTGTAATAGACAGCACTCCTACTCTGTTCCTTAAGTTCTGTTGTCAACTTGAGCACATTAGGAATCCAGAGACATTTCTCTTGGGTGGGTCTATGGAGGTTGTTTCCAAATTCTAATTTTTTTCATGCATTCTCTTAGGCTACGTTAGAGAATTTTTTTTAATTCTACATACAACACTGGCTGATGTACACTAAACCTTTTTCTTTAAGTAGAAACTGTGTAAAAGATATTTACTTTCACCACAGAGAAAAGCAATTAATTTTGTAGTCCTTATTCACAATTATGAAAATATTAATAAGTTCATTGCACTTTTGTTTTTCACAATTTAAGAGCAAAGTTCCTTAGTTTCTGTAAATAGTGGCACCCTCTATCATTCATACCCGTGTATCATAATTCCTTCAGTATCTAATTTGAAGTAACTCAACAAAATCTAATATTGTCCAAAATGCAAATAAAATCTTACTCCATTGTACACAAACATGTTCAGATTTGTGAATTGGAATAGAGCCTCCATTCATTAGTTGAGGGATATCTAGGTTGATTCCCTGTCCTAGCTATTGTGAAAAGAGTAGCAAGAAAGATGGAATTATCTCTGAGCACAGAGTCCTTAAGGCATATCCCCAGGAGTGGTATAGCTGGATCATATGGTAGCTTTATTTTTAGCTCTTTTAGAAACCTCCACACTGAATTGCACAGTGGTTGCACCAGTTTGCACTCCCCCCAACAATGAATGAAGATTCTTTCCCTAACCCTTGCCAGCATTTATTGTAATTTGAGTTTTTTTGAAGATAGGCATTCTGAATGGAGTCAGATGGAATCTCAAAGTACTTATGTTTATTCTTGATTTCTTCTTTTCATCTAGTATTTGTGGCCTTGTTTGTTCTTGTTTTTTTTTTTCCAAGGCATTCAGATGCATCGCTAAATTATTTACTTGGGATCTGTCTTTTTTTTTTCTAATGTTGGAATATAGAACTATAAAATTTCCTCTTAGGACTGCCTTAATTGTGTTCTATAAATTTTGGTATGTTGGGATTTTACTTTTTCTCAGTTCTAGAAACTTTTTGACTTCCTTCTTGATTTTTTTCAACAATCCATTGTTTAATGATGTACTGTTTAATTTCCACAGTACTGTATTTTCTATAGTTTTTCTTGTGTATTTTAGCTTGAAAGTACTGTGGTTGGATAAAATACAAGAACTTGTTTTAATTTTCCTAGATTTGTTGGGACTTGCTTGTGTCCTAATATGTTGTCTATTTTGGAGAACTCTGTCTGGTTCTCTGAGAAGAATATACATTCTGCAGTGCTTGGGTAGAATGTGTTGTGAATGTCTGTTAGGTCCTTTGATCCATGGAATCATTTAACTCCAATGTTTCTGTACTTGTCCATATACATGACCTGAAATTGGTGAGAATGGGGTGTTGAAGCCACCTACTATTATCATGTGAGGAATATCTATTTTGCTTCTAGGAGAACTGATTTTGTAAAATTAGGTACACTTATGATTGGTGTTTATATATTTAGAATTTGTAATATCTTCTTGGTGGATTGTTCCTTTACTAAACATCAAGTGACCTTGTCTCTTCTCATTAATTTTCACTTGATGTCTATTTTATCAGCTATTAGAATAGAAATACCTATTTATTTACTGATTCCATTAGTTTGGAATACTGTTTTCCATCCATTCAACCTAAGGCAGTGCCTTTTTTGATGGCAAGATAAGTTTCTTTCTTTCTTTCTCTCTTTCTTTCTTTTTCTTTCTTCTTGTTTTCTCATTCTTTCTTTCTTTTCTTTTCTTTTTTTTTTTGAGATAAATTCTCTCTCTAGCCGAGGCTGACCTGGAATTCTCTATGTAGTCTCAAGGTGGCCTCAAACTCATGGCAATCCTCCTACCTCTGCCTCCTGAGTGTTAGGATTAAAAGCATGAGCCACCGTGCCCTCCGAGAAGAGTTTCTTGAAAACAGAAAAAGGATGGATTTTGTTTGATGAAATTATCTATTAGTCTATGTCTTTTCATTGGGAAATTGGGACCACTGATAGTCAGTGGGTGGCAAAGATGGGCCTGCAGGTCTGGTTCCACAACGTACACAGGTGAGTCAGCCACTGCATGGCCCCCAGGACTACACACATAGTAACTGCCAACATTTCTTTACTATGAGCCCCTGACAGGGCAATTTCTCCCAAGCTATTTTTCATTTTTGTCTACATAGGTTTGACACACATTCCAAATGTCTTGTAAATACTCCACATTCCCTTATTTCTCTGTCTTTTCTTTTTTAAAAATATTTTATTCATTTTCAATCAGAGAGAGAGAGAGAGAGAGAGAGAGAGAGAGAATGCACCAGGGCTACCACCTTATGGGTCTGGCTTATGTGGGTCTTGGGGAATTTATCCGGGGCCTTAGGCACTGAAGGCAAGTGCCTTAACTGCTGAGCCATCTCTCCAGCCCTTTCTCTGTCTTTTCATTGTGACTGTTTGGCTACAATGGTGGTCTGGGAAGAACCTAGCTCATTGGTTTTCCTGTGCCTTCTGTAGCAGAACAAAGCTCTTCCAATGGAGGTCCCAACCACAGCACCGGGAGGTCTTCCAGCAGCCCCATCCATGCTTTGACTCACTGGCTTCCCTTCTTCAAGCAGTGCTCCCACCTCCCTCAGGCTTTCCCAACTGCCATGCCTTCACAAAGCCTTGCAGCAGGTGCTTGGAGTTTATGGAGGAAACAAGTGACCAAACTCGCCATTACTGTCTTTTGAATCCCGCTTCCCATCAATGTTAAGCCCAGCTCCTGCAGCATCCTCAGAAACCTAATGACCTCAAGAATCCTTTATATTGTGCGACTTCAAATTCTCCTCACCAGCATCCTTTTCAATAGCTCTGGGACATGTTTGAGTACTTCCCACAATCAATCAATCAATCAATCAATCAATAAGTCAGTCAAACCAACCAACCAACCAATCAAGCAAGCTCATAGTTTCTTCATACCTCTGGTCCCCTTGTACCTTTCCCTTGAGCTTCTCAGCCAAACTTCATGAATAAATGGACTGCACAGCTCTCTACCTCCCTCTATTATGAACTCATCCCCTTTGATTGTAAGCACTCCTCAGGCCCTAGTCAGGCCATGCTAGAAAGCCTTCCCTACGTGATGCATCCAGATATAGGTTAAATCGCCTGCTTGGTGTCCATTCACTGTGATGGAAAGTTCTAGCTCACACATGGCATTCCATCTTGCTTTTCTCAAATAACTTGTCAGAACTTATTCTGTATTCTTGTTCCTACCTCCACTATCCTCAAACCTCAAATCCAGTCTTTTCATTCCTTCCCTTTAGCACAGAGCACCACACTTTATTCAGTTGTTTGAGTCTTTTGAATCCTATCTCTCACCCCAATATCCACTGTCTTCATTCTGTTTCAGGTCACTGTACAGGTGGAGTCTCTTCATCTCTGTCCTGAAAAGCTTTCATAGTTCCCCAATGGATCAAACTCAATGCCAGGCACAAAGAAATTCTTCTATAAAAATATTCATTGGCTGGCTGGTGTTATAGGATAAGAATCCTTTGGTAGTTAATTACTCATAAAATATGGTTATTAAATATAAGTTAACTCTAGATGCTTTCTCAAAAGCACTAGGAAGGGAGAACGGAAGGGTACAAGATTTTAAATTGTGTGTGGAATGCAAGCATTCAGCTGACCGGTTTAAGCAAAGTGTCTACATAAGAATGCACTAAAAGATCATTAATATTGACACATTGCACTCAACCACTGAAGCAGAGTGAAAACAATTTGCAGACTAATTGCCCTTAGATGGAAATACATGTTTCATTTTGCGTGTGCATTCCTCCCACAGCCATGCATGAGCTCTCTCCGTCCCTCATATGTCTTGAGCTGACACTCATGGAGATGGAGGACATGTGGGAGACCCCATCCTCTGCTTCTATTTCTCACAACCCCATCATGCCAGCTTCCACAGGTTGACCAAATAAGTGCCGACATTAGCCTCACCAGTTAGGTAAAAGCTTTGCCACTCTGGGGAGGTTAGCTCCACTTTGTGCACTGCATTTTCTCCACAGTTAAAAAACAAGAGACCAGGAAGACCGGGCTGAGTACTAGGATATCCAGGATCCCTTGCCACAAGGACTAATACAGACAGCCCACGGAGGAGGATATCCAACTGATCAGGGATGGGGAGGGAGGGAATTGGGGAATTCGGGATAACAACGCATTGTTTGCCCACTAAATAATGTAACTCATTATGGACAATAAATATTAAATTAAAAAAGGACAAGAGAGAGAGAAGGGCAGGAGGAAGAAGGGGAGAGGTGGAGGAAGGAAAGATTTCTGAGGAGAAGATAAAACCTAAGATACATGCTTAAAGAGCCCACAGAGAACCTTCCTGCTATCACCATCACTGACCCACTCTCAAGTGGTGCATCCTTGCTCTGGAAAATTCCAGAACCAACCTTGATGAACATTAACCCTATGCATGTTAAAGGGAATTTATATAATTGATTTTCCAGAAAGCTTAGTTTATAAGTCCCCTAAAGACTGACGAAGGGCCTTTGTAAGTCCCCAGAGCACCTGCTGGTGGGAAGTAGCTCCAGTCGACAGCCTCTACCACAGCTCAGAGCTGTGAGCCCTTTCTCCTCCATGATTCTGATTATCTGCCAGAGAGGAAGGCAGTGAAAACAAGACAGACTTCTCAACTTATTTCAGAAAAGTAACTTTGCATCACACAGGAGGCCTATGTAATATACCCATGATCTTTGTTAATAAGAAGTTTTACTCAATATGGATGCGAGCTAGTAAAATGCTGTCACAAAATATAGCTGAGTTTAGGAAGGCAATAAAAGCAGGATTTTGAGCATTGTAAATGATTATCCCTAACAACCATGCGACTCAAATTGGAATAATAAATTTAGGATCACAGACTTGAAAACCTGTAAGAACAAAGTTCCAGAACAAAGTTCTACTCAATAGGTATTACACAGAGTGATGCAATAATTTGGAAGTAATGGATCAAAAGGAGGTAAAAAGTTAGTTCTCTGTCTTCTTTTATTCTACACTAAATTTTTGCACAAGCTGAATTCTTTCCAAATTCTATTTTTTTCATGCATTCTCTTAGGATATGTTGGAGACTTTTTTCAATTCTACATACGAC
Source organism: Zapus hudsonius (assembly GCA_004024765.1). Taxonomy (NCBI): domain Eukaryota; kingdom Metazoa; phylum Chordata; class Mammalia; order Rodentia; family Dipodidae; genus Zapus; species Zapus hudsonius. The sequence goes on along the minus strand of PVHP010013414.1, from coordinate 10,172 downwards.
CCTGGCTGATGTACACTAAACCTTTTCCTTTAAGTAGAAACTGTGTAAACATTATTTACTTTCACCACAGTGAAAAGCAATTAATTCTGTAGTCCTTATTCAAAACTATGAAAATATTAATGAGCTCGTTGTACCTTTTTTTTTACAATTTAAGAGCAAAATTCCTTAGTCACTGTACATAAAGGCACCTCTATCATTAATACCTGTGTATAATACTTCCTTCAGTATCTAATTTGAAGTAGCTCAACAAAATCTAATATTGTCCAAAGAGCAAATAAAATCTTACTTCATTGTACACAAACATGCTCAGATTTGTGAATTGGAATAAAGCCTCCATTGTTCCCCAGGGGCGTGGTGGGCTTCTACTGTGAAGTGAACCTTTTTAATGCTTTTTAATGGAAGTTCTTTCCATTCTCTAAGAGTAATGCATGTGTTTAAAATGATTTCTGTCAAGAGGGAGAGAAAGGAAGAATTTTTTTTTCTCTCAGCAGGTGATCTGCTCTTAATTGGAGCAAAAAACAAGCAATCTTTGTTGTAGAATATGCCGTGATTTGCTTTGAAATTCTTAAAAGTTTTATAATATGTCACATAATAAAGAATCATGGCCACGTGACATCAGCATGGTTAGTGATGCTGGTGTCCTTCTGCTTCTGGGAAGAGCAGGTGTGAAAGGTAGAGACAGAAGCTCTTGGCAGGATGGTACCTGGCAGAAAGAGCCCGTGATGTTGACCTGTGGACTCCTGCCCAGCCTGACAGAGGATCCTTGGTTTTACTGCTTGGTGTTTTTTAATGATACTACTCTATGGGACACACAATTACCAACCTCAGTTTCCTGCCAGTATAGGATGCTGAAATCTTGCCACCAAGTAGCACCCAGATGCTTCATCAAGAATCACGTACCCAAATCCTGATTGGGTTTCCATGGTAGGACCAATTCTGCCTATCACTGGGTGACCAAGTCACTCACTGGCTATGCCCTAGTTGGTGACCTTTCCAATCCCGTGTGCAGATATCTGAAGACGGCAGAATCTATGTTAATGAAGGGTGTCCTCAGGAGTGTTGCACTCTGTTAATGGGCTCTGTCATCACCAATGTCCTATTTTCCAGACATGGTTTTCACATTAAAAAATTCCTGGCTTTGCAGGGTGAGTGTTAATAGTGGGGGTGACTGGAAGCAGCAGTTATGGCTGCCAGAGCAGATACTGCAGAAAGCACCAGTTAACTACTGTGTCTCATTAAACACTGGTGGCACGTGATGGGCTTCTGATTGCTGATTGGCTTCCCTCATGACTTCTCTACTACTACACTGTCCAATTATAACATATCTGCTTTGAAGTTTTTGTGGAAAGCAAATGGAGGCTATTCCAAAGGCTTACCAAGAACTCAGAGAAACCTTTATCCATGGCTAAGAGGTCAAAGTCAGTCATCTTCATGAATGTTTATCTTTGTTGGCATATGCTTGAAAATAGGAAAATAGAAAGACCCTGATAGCTATCAATTAAGAATTATCATAAGCTGGCCCTTATCACACTGATCAATACCATTTAAAATGGTATTAAAATAATAGCTCTGATGTTTAGAAAACCTGCCGTGTCATTTCTGAGTCATAGAGTAATACAATATGCTCACAAACTTTTCAGCAGTCAGATTAAGAGTATATAAGGAAATCTGGCAGTTAGTAAATTTATAGCCCAATTTCAATAATCCATATATTGAATGGCAATAAATGTGGCCCAGTTCCTCCTCCATATCAGACGCTGGTCATAATGAACAATGGGGATCACTGCACTTAATGCCTGTTATAAAAATAATGAGTATCAATCTTCAGACAGTTAAGAAAATGGGAAAAAAAGGTTAACTATATTGAAAAAACAGAAAGTCATAAAGTTCAATGTGTACCTTCCAAGGTAAAAGGAAATCTCAGTTTACGTTTTGTAAATGCTTGAGTTTTTCTTACTTGGCCAATCGTGACACATTTTCTGTTCTAGGACTCAGTAAGTAAGTAGGCTAATGGATATAAAGAATTCTGACGTGCTTAGTTTTCAGAGAAAGAACACATCAACAAACTGCAAAGTGCTCTGCACTGGTCCATCATAGTGCAATGGGACTCAATTGTTGCCCATTTCTGAACTCCAGAACACTTTGATGGCACCATTAATACAATCCAGAAATTTCCAACAGAAAATCCTGTCAGTTTTCACTCTGCACAGCACACATACCATTAGGAAGAAGTCCAGCGTAAGAACGTCTGATTGTCAACCTGTTCTTGATTAATGTGTCTTCCTATATTTGAATGGCTAAGGGGTTTCTCACACAGTCCCAGCTAGTGATGGCCCTTGAAAATATACTATGCTAAGATAGTAACACAGCTTGAGATCTGTTTGTGTGTATTAGTAAAGCATCTGCTTGCATAGCTAAAACATAAATTTGATAAGGCAAACCTTTAGAGAGAAAAGGCAAGGTACTTCATTCTATGAAAGACATCAATTCACTCAGCATGAATTCTCATTGTAGCACAGTCACAAGGTTAGGGTCAGAAGATGCAAAAATAATCCAGCATTTCCTGCCTATGAAAAGATCATGGTCTAGGGGGCATATGGATGGCATGTTCCATAAAAGCATGTTGTGGAAGTGAGGGAAAAGAAAAACGCTAACCCAAGAGCATTCTTGTAGAGTCCATACCTTGGTTGGGTTCTATGTTAGTTACTTGCTCATTGCTGTGGACCAATACCTGACCAGAAACAACTTTAGGAAGGAAAGGATTTATTTTGGCTTATAGTGTTTGCTCATTTTCTCAAAAGTTTTGCTTGTGTGTCTGGGTGTGTAAGGTATGGGTCGTGTAGGCACACGTATGTGCCCTTTGCTTCACCCTATACACTCACCTGCAATGAGGGTTGCTCACCTGCTGTGACCAGAATGGAAAGTCACCCCCTCCATCACCCTCCACCTGGTCTGGTTCTGAGCAGGAGTCTCTTCTTGCTGATCCTAGAGCTTGCAAAGCTCCAAAGATTCTCAGGTTTCTGATCCCCTGTGGTGCTGGGGTTACAGGCACACCCGACCCTGTCCAGCTGGCTTACATGGGCCCTGGCGATTTGAACCTGTGCAATCTCAGGCTCTCTCGGGCCCTCATACTTGTGCAGCTAGCACATTTAACCACTGAGCTGTCTTCACAATCCTGGACTATAGATTTGAGGTGAAGCTTCATGGTGGGGAAGGCATGGTAGCAGGAGCATGGAGCAGAGTGGACAGGAAGTAGGGCTGGGCTATAAAGCTTCAAGCTCCTCCCCCCACCACTGACCTACTTCAGCAGGAAGACCCAGTTCCTAAGGGTTCCAGAACTTTCTCAAACAGTGTCAGCAGTTGGAGAAAACTATTCAAACATTTGAGCCTATGGGGGACATTTTACATTTTATATTCAAACAACAGATTCCAAGCAAGGTCAAATACAAGTTCCTTCCTCTTTGGACCACTCTCTGGCTAACATTTCACTCCTCTTCTGATATCACTTTTCAAGTCTTTCTGGCTTTCTTCTTGAAGGTGTGTGTGTGTGTGTGTGTGTGTGTGTTTATTCCTTCATAGTGATACTGATACTTTCCAAATAAAATCTTTTCCCGATTCCATCTGAGAGTCTCCTAGATCCCAGTGTGCGAAGTGATGGTTTGAGACACCTGATGTAGCCTTTATCTTCATGTTGGACATATTAAGCCACCAGTGACTTGAAGCTGCTACTAAGAAATGTCAATGAGAAGACTATTTCCCATACAGTATACAAACCAGGAAAGCATGTAGGAATGACCACCCATTGCCACTGGGAAGCTTGGTGTTTTTTTTTGTTTTTTTTTTAATCATTCTTAAAAGCCATCAAAATAGCCACATCTAGAATGACCTAGATATCTTTGCTCTCTTTCTGGTTTCATTTTTTTAAACGTAGGTGCTATTTTATTATCTATTTAGTTATTTTCTTATGGTTATATTCTACTCTGATTTTTCTGCACATGAAAATCACTAAGAACTTGGTAGTTGAAATTTGAAGAAAAAATGTATTAACTAAAATTCTTTTAAAAAGGGCATCACAGAGGAAAAGCATACAAAAATAGGAAATAAGGGAGAACCATGAAAACAACAGAGGAAAGAGTTGTCTAGGCTAATAAATAAAGTCCATGATATAAATGAAACACGATGTACCCCCACAAGGCCATGGTAACTATGGCAACAAGAAGAGATGCAATGTATTCAGAGTGACTCAACTCAAATACCTAATTGTTACACTCCACAGATTTCACGTATATTTCCTATTTTGATTTCTATGTGGTACTGAGATAGGTAATGCCATTAATTTATAGAAATTATTTCTTTCAATAATAGCTATTCCTTTAAATTTTATAAAGAGACAAAAATTTCCTGTGCATCCTAACTTATAGAATGGGTCAGCGTGACTTAAACCAAATGTCCTGAGGCTGACAACTCTCGTTTTCTACTCCACAGTAATGACTTTCAGTTGAGATGTGTACAGGATGACTACCCAACAATACAGGTAAGGATCATTTACATATATTCAAGACAGCACATTCTGGTTCCCCCTTCTCCTCAGACACAGGTGCAGAATATTCCTATTTAAAAGTCTTATCTCTCAGCCATTTAATGAAGCATCAAAACAGCAGGACTGTCTGGGTAGAGAAACCCAGGATAACATTTGACTGAAAGCTTTTAAGAAAAGGAATTTCACTGTGTCATTCTCCAAATTGCTCCGGAATATTGAATGTTGTCTGCTGTACTCTCTGAACCAGCCATGAACTTTCCGTCTGTGCCTTTATGTAGCATCAATCCTAACTTTACAAAGTTCTTTCTTATGAAACCAGCATGCTCTCCTTCCTCAAAGAGGTTATATACCAAGGCACTAGCAGAAAGTGATCCATTTGCATCCCCATCACGTGGGCTGGGAAGAAGAGCCTCTAAACCCGAAGTCAGGAATCCCATCTGGTTCTGGAGAAAGCACACTGAGTGATATTGGAACCGGAAGCTGTAATTCTACTCCAGAAATAGACCCTGGTTCTCTCATTATTTCTGGTCTGTTCCTTTCCACAGCTCTGGTCATTAACACATACCAGGTTGTTCAGCATTGACCCTGATGTCCAGCCACTGTCCCACACAAAGTTAAAGGGACCCATCACAGATGCATTCTGGAGCCACCTGGAAGGGTGAAGTCACATTCCAGCAAGAGCACAGTAGTGTCCATGGAGAAAGGGGCTCAGGCACAGATGCCAGCTCCAGAGGCTATTTTTGGAATACTCCAAGGAAGCTATGGTGGCTGCCCACATCACACCAGCCTTGGTGCTATGGAGTGTAGTTTTAAAGTTGTCATCCTTCAAGCTTAGAACTAAAAATATGAATCCACTTATTAAAGCAGATGCAGTTTTACTCAGACTTCCCCATTCTTGCACTTCCACTGTTCTCCACTTTTGGAGTTTCAAAATACCTTGTCACTGATGCTTAGAATTCTCCAGTATCCATCACTATAAATTATGCCTCAATTCTCACAAAACAGAAACAAGGTTTGTCCTAGGGATGGGGTGGCCATAGACTCTAGAGAGAGGCTCCTACTGGTCTTTGGCCAAGAAGGGCAGCTATATCCATCAAAATGTCTCTTAAATATCTTTATCCCCTTTGGTCTATGGTGCTCTCACTCTTGGTTAATGGATCTGTTTATTTTTCTTTCTTCTTTTTTTAACAGATAGTAGCAAACCCTGGGAGAACCAAGATCCATCAATATGACAAGAAAAGAAAGCCAGCTGTGTAGCACAGGACAAACAACTTCTAGCACATCTGCCAGGGCCCAAGGAGGTATGACAGAGGAAAGGACAATCTAAACATGATTGCTGTGCTCACTGCTCTTCTGACAACCAACTCCAGGTAAATGGTGACAGACACCAAAGACATTCAAAACTCATCAGAGCAGCAATCCAGAGGCTGCAAAGAGCCCGACACTCAGACAGACTTACCCACCAAGGCTCAGGGAACATTGCAGAAGAGGGGACAGAAAAATTATAAGAGCCTAGATTAGGGAAGGAGTATCCTGAGACATCCCTCCTGCCCCCAGACTGTCTGATGCATACATGACCCCAACGTGAATTACGAATCACCCCAATGAAATGGAGGCATGGGAGAAGGGATAGAAAAGAATAATCAAAAAAGAATATGACCAACAAGTGATTTGTTATACAGCAAAGTTCATGATTAGTAAAAATAAAAATTAATTTAAAAACTGGCTTTCTCATTTTAATGTACTTCAGGAAGCTGACAAGAAGAGAGTTTGCATGAAAAAAAAAAAAAGAGTGAAGGGAATGTTTTTCACTGATCATAGAGGGTAATTAAAAATCAAGGAAATGAAAGGGCCCAGTGCATTATAGACAAGAGTCAACAGGCATCCAGGCCCCTCCTGTCAGTTGTAAGAATCTTGTCCTCACGAGAATCAGGGCAGCTAAGACAGGGCTTCCAACAGGCCTGAGAGTTCAGGGATGAGAGGGTATGGCAGGTAACAAATTAATCACGACCTTCTGGGCACATCTAAAATCTCCAATTTCAATGATTCTAATCTGAGCTGGTCTCTACCTTGGGATAAGGATCTATGGTATTATTTTTTAAAGCAAGGCTAGGCTAGGTGGATAAACTTATTACATTCTATTCTGGGTTGGAAGCTCCAATTATTAATATTCTAATTGACATCTTAATAAAGAAGTGGAATGTTACAGGAAGTATTCCCAAACATAGATGTGATGTCAATGCCCTGTAAGAACCAGGACTCATTTATGCTAACAGCTCACATTCACTTATAATGGATGTTCATAGGTTTCTTGGCTAAAACTGAAAATATTTATCATATAGTACCTTTGACACAGTTGCTAGAATATGCTCCTGGGATTAATGTGGGTGCTGAGTTCTCATCCTTAGAAGCAGCTTTCAGGGACTAATTAATCATCCCCCCACACCCCACCCAGCCTGTCACCACAGTTCAGCTTCTCCTGTCTCTCTGTGGCCCACAAACCTCACACGTTAGCTTCAGAACACCACATGCTGTTGAGTCGTACCAAAGATATTAAGTTCTTACAATGAACACTTTTCCAAATCAATCCTTTTGGTTATTTAGTGCCTTAATTTTATAGGAAATTAGGCAGACATACAAAGAGGTCCCATATATCCTTTGTAGTTTCCATCCCAGTGTGACGGTCACATGTCTGCAGGGACCACCCCTCCCCTTTCAGCCCCTCTCCTTGAATGGGAGGTGTCTAGTTAGAGCTACAACCTAGGTGCTAAAACTGATTGGTCAGATATGAACCAATCAGCTGTCCCTCTGACTCACCTGGGGAGGACCTCTTTCCCCACATGGCAATGGAGTAGAAGGACTGCTGACCCAAGCCTCAATGAGGTAAGGCCTGTAGCTGGGTTAGGGGGGCAGGCTCCAGACCTTTTCTCTCATGAACCTCTCTTTCTCATAAAGGGAGCTTTCTATTATCTTTTCTTGGGCTGTTTATCTAACTAAATAATATAAGCTCTGTGAACTCTCTGACACGTGTCTTCCCCACACTGATGGCAGGAAAACTCTATAACTTCCCACATGATAACTGGAAAATTTCCCCATCCAACTCCCCTTTTCCTAATCTACTAAATTAAAATAAATGTGCAATTAAATTTTAATTCTGTGTCTGTATACAATTCTTTGGCATTAGAGGACAAGAACTTGGAGTAGGAGGAGGAGGAAGGGAGGATTCCAAAACTCTCTCTCTCTCTCTCCGTGTTGCTTACAATTATTAATTATCAGCAACCCGTATCACCAGCTTCTTCTCTTCTTAATTTCTTAAAATTGTATCTATTCATTTGCACATGTGTGTGTGGGGGGATGGAGTGCCAAGGTCTCTTATTGCTGCAAATGAACACCAGATGCTTGGCCAGTTTTGGCCTCTGACTTGACGTGGGTAAGAGGGAATTGAACTCGTCCTGGCACACTTTTCAAGCAAGTGACTTAAGCTGCTGAGCCATTGCCCCAGCCCTATTCTTAATTTCCTGCCTTTGTGTGGTGCATTTCTTACAATTGATGAACCAATATTGATATACAATTATCTGCACTATATTTCCCAGATTATATTAGGTCTTTTGTATTGCACAGTTCTCTTGTGTTTTCATAAATGAATAGTGGTATATATCTACCCATAGGTTTGTCAGTTTCATATCAAGTTTCTAAAAATCAGTTTCTAAAAGTTCCCTAGTTGCCTCTATTTATCCTTGCCTGTCTCCCCTAAACCTGAACACTTAACTACTGATCTTGCTGACATTTCTGTAGCTGTATCATTTACACAAAATTATCTACTTGGAATTATACCGGTGGTAATCTTTGCACACTGGTCTCTTCTTCTTAGCAATAGGAAACTAAGTTTCCTCCAGGCCTTTCTGGAGCTCACTGCTGAACAATGCTCTGTTATATGCACAAAACCACAGATTTTTTAACCGTTCACCTCCTGGAGAACATCTTGCTTGCTTCTTATCTTTCAGCATTCATGAATAAAGCTGGTTTAAACATTAGTGTTTGAGTTTTGTATGGCTGTAAGTTTTAAATTCATAAAGTAATCACCTGAAAATAGAACTGGTGTGGTAAGGATGAGTTTTGCTTTGTGTGAAAGTGTCAAACTCTTTCCGGAACCAAGGTACCACTTTGCTGTCTCACACAGTGAGTGACAGTTCCCATTGTTTGATATGCTCACCAGTGTGCCCCTGTTTTGAGTTTCATCTTTTTTGTTTTCATGTTATTCAGAGGGATGTTATTGCTTTAATTCTCAGTTTCTTAGCGATGTATGATACTGAATGGCTATGCTGATCTGAGTTAGCTGACATGCCCAGGTCTCTGTCCTTTTAAAAACTCAGTTGATTTCTTATTGAATATCAACAGCTCTTTATATACTTCGGATGCAAATCTTCTACTAGATGTATGTTTGCAAAGTTTCTCCTAATCTCTGGCTTGCTTTTTCCACTTGTTTAATAGTTTTTCCCAGAACAGAAATGCTTTAGTTCCAAATGTTTCCTGGCTCCTCTTTCCTTGGTTATGTCTTTGATGTTGCAGTTAAGTCATCCTGTAACTGGAACTGGGCACAGTGGGTGAACACTCGGGGCTTCACCGATGCACTTATCCCTGAGTTCCTGTCTCAAAATGCCAAAGAATTGGACACTTTGACAGAAGCATTTTCTTATCACACGTTTATTCTAGATTAGAGTCAGTTCAGAGGATTTGGGAAAGATATAGAGGAAACAGCCCAACCACCATGTCCAGCCACCAATGTGGGGAGAAAACGTAGAGAGTTTTAACAGAATTTATGCTGTTCACCTAAACAAGCAGAAAGAGGAAAGATGAGAAGGAAAGATTCAGGTGGAAGAGAAATCCAGCCCTTCACCTCAGCCTTTAGGCTGTAGTGGGGGTTGGGGAGACCTTACTGGTCCCTAGAGAGTCAGACATCCTTCTTCTAGGATGCCATGTGGAAGAAGAACCCTTTGTCCTAGGGAAGTTAATTTTAAGTTCCCCCAGGTAAGTCAGAGAGACAGCTGATTGGTCTATACCTGACCAATCAGTTTTAGTACCTAGGTTTTAGTTCTAGCTAGACACCTCCCACTCAAGGGGCAGGAGTCTGTGGAGGTGCCTGAACTATCACAATCCCTAAACCCAAAGCAATCTACATTTTCTCCTTGATCATCTTGGAGGAATTTTAAAGTCAGGTGTTTTTCATTTGGGGCTATGATCTGTTTCGGATTTGTTCCATGTACAATTCTGTTTCTCTTGCTCTGTTCTGGCTTCACCTTTTCTCCTTCCTCTGATTTAAATAACTCCATCTTGTCTCCTCATTTAGCTCATCAAGTAGAGCTTCAGTTCAATATTTTCATTGGAAGTTCTAAGTTTGCATGGTCCACTATCACACTATACCACTTCACAGGTGAGTGAGTGCAATCTACACTATGCAACAGAAAGCTTCCAGTCCATCTTACCATCCCTTGTGCAAGCTCTAATCACCCAGCTTCTTGTTGGTATTACTTGAGAAAATGAATCCTTCAGCAGTCTCATAACTAAGAACGTTTGGAAAATATTTTATATGCCTTTCATTTTTTTTAAACTTTTTTGCTTCTATGATGTGCTA
>PVHP010013413.1:14547-41129 GCA_004024765.1 Zapus hudsonius | reverse complement strand
GGGGGGGGGGCAGGGCCTTTGCCTCCTTCTATTCTGGGGCTCAGCACTTAGGACAGAATCTGCCATGGATTCCACTTAGGGTCAAGTAGAGGCTCAGTCCATATTTATCCAACTCAGTTGGCATCAAGAGGCCTGGGTTCAAATACTTGCTTTGAGACCTTGTCCAGGTGACTTGTAACCTGTTACAAGGGATGGAAGCTGGTAGCACGGAAAGGTGGGCTTCACACTTCAGTCATTGTTAGTGCCCTTCTCTTTCTTATGTCACACCTCCTAAGTGGCAAATCCCACCCCTGAAGGAGCTCCTCTTCCATCCTCACCCATTCAATTAGCTAGGGAAAGAAAGCTCAAAAAACAATGGTGTGCCTCTTGTAGTCAGCTTCTTGTCATTGGCACAAAGAACCTGACCAAAAGCAGCTTAGAGAAGGAAAGGACTCGAGGGGAAACGCCATATCAGGGGAAAAGATGGCATGAGCAGAGGCTGGACAGCACCTCTGCCACAGCAGGTGGCAAACAGCTGCAGGAAGGTGGGTCAAACACTGGCAAGGGGGGGGGCTGGCTGTACACGCATAAGCCCACCCCCCAACAACACACCTCCTCCAGGAGACTCTAATTCCCAATTGCCATCTTCTGGAGATCAAGCACTCAGGATACAGAAGTTTATGGGGGACCGTGGGTCAAACCACCATGTGCTTTTTTTTTTTTTTTTTGGAGTGTTACAAAAGATTATGCCCTTTGTGGCTAGGGAATTAAATGACTTTTCACTTTCTTGTGGAAATCCTGTATGTAAGAAGCATCTTGAATTCATCTTTTTTTTCAGTATGTCCAGTGCACATATGAGAAGAGGGGCCTCCTATATAAAAGCAATGGTGAAATGTCTGGCTTTTTAATGCTCTGTATTTTTAAGTCAAAGATGCACAGAACATTTCCCAGGATGGATGGGTATGTCTGGACCATAAAGCAAATCTCAAATTGAAAAAGATACAAGTCAGGCAAAGTATGTTCTTTGGCAACAATGGAATTAAATTAGAAATTGGTAACTACCTGGAAAGTCTTCAAATATTTGGAAGCTAAAGAGCACATTTCTAAGTAACTCATAGTCTAGAGAAGAGGAAAATGAGAAGGAATTTTGAACTGAATATAAATTAAAGCCTATCATCAAACTTTGTAAGATGCCATACTTGGGAAATGGCTTATTAGTTAAAGGCACTTTCTTACAAAGCCTGATGGCATGGATTCAATTTCCCAGCACCCTTTGCAGGATATAAAGAGAATCGGTGACAAGAGACCCTGACATGGTCAAGTGAATGCACACACACACACAGAGGTACACACACAGAGGTACACACACAGGCACACACACAGACACACACACAGGCAAACACACAACACACACAGAGGCACACACACAAATAAATAAATAAAATTTACTTATTTAAAGTTTAGAGAAGAGGAGAGAGTATAAAGAGCTCCTGCCAATGAGAAGGAAGGAGCAGGGTAAATCCCCATAAAAATATTTTTTCAAAAGCTTTGGGAGGGCTGGAGAGATGGCTCAGCAGTTAAGGTGCTTGCCTGCAAAGCCTAACCACCTGGGTTTGATTCCCTAGTACCCATATAAAGCCAGATGCACAAAGTGGTGCAGGCATCTGGAGTTCATTGCAGTGGCTAGAGTCCTTGACATGCCCATTCTGTCTCTCTGTCTCTGTACTCTCTCTTCTTGCAAATAAATAAGTAAAAAATATATATTTTAAATTTTTAATGTATTTATTTGCAAGCAGAGAGAATGGGTGTGCCAGGACCTCCTGCCACTGCAAATGCACTCCAGATTGCATGTGCCACTGTGCATCTGGCTTTACATGAAAGTGGGGAATCGAACTCTGGTCCTTAGGCTTTGCAGGCAAGCACCTTAACTGCTGAGTCATCTCTCCAGCCCAAGAAAGTTCTATTTTTTAATTAGCTGACAAAGAGGTCGGTCTCTATGCTACTGGTTCATGCCAGCATTAGTTGTGTGCATCTTCCCTCCCCCCTCCTTTTGTCCTTCCCCAGTCTCCACCACTGTGTTCTGTCTTTCCACTTGCCTGTCTGCTGTCCTCTCCTCTGATGCCTTCCTGCTTCCCCTCTCTCCAAGCCTCATTCTAGCTTCCTCACCAGAACCACTGATGCTTACGACCACTTCTAAACGGATCAGATCAGAGTATGGAGAGAACATGTAGCATTTGTCTTTCTGAGCCTGGGTAACCTCACTTACTATGACATTTTCTAGGTCCACCCAAATCCCTGCAAATTTCATTCTTTTCTTACCACTGAGTAGAATTCCATTGTGTATATGCATATCATTTTCATTATCCACTCATCAGTTGATTTGCTTGTTGATATGGGCTCAATGCATATTCTGTATCCTGGATGGCCTACTCAGTGCCTGGGGAATTCTCCACTTGGTTGTGGGATGGGAAGTGTGACCAGTTTGTGTGTCAGAGTTTCTTTTTTCATCTGTTATCTTAAAACTTCTCTTATCCAGCTCAGTCTAATGGTTTTTCTCTGCAATTGAATTGCCTAGTCTTTCTTCAACATGTGATTTCACTGAGCACCTCTTTCTTCTGAAAACACTTTCTTCTCTTGCCTCCTTCACAGTGCTTTCATTACCCCTCCCCCATCTCTATGGCTCCAACTCTTCCACCAGCCCTCACTTGTCATAGGACCGGTGGCCTTGGTCTGCTGTCTTCTTTCCCTCCATTTAGCCTTACTGCATGGCTATCGATCTAGTCCTGCTTCATCGCTTTGTCCCATAGAATTTTCTGAGATAAAAGAAATATTCCGTCTGCATTGTCTAGTATAGTAGCCACTAGTCATATATGACTATAGAGTGTTTAAAATGTGGCCAATGTGACTGATAAAGTATTTTAAATTTTACTTATTTTAACTAATTTTAAAACCATGTCTATTTAGTGACTCCTGTTTCGGATATTTTGGGACTAGATCATTTTGTTCACAAGCTCTAGGTGTGAACCCATTAGCTGGTCTAGACCTGTATTTGTTCAAAATAAGCTAGCAATAATTATTTTATAATATAATACACAATAGTATATGACTAGATAGTAATATTTTTTTCCCAGAACTTCTATTTTAGTTTTGCATCTCTGTGGGTCAAACATTTTTGTAAGTTTTGTATTGAAGTTGAAAGGCACTGGTCCATGTTTATATTGTCTGCCATGAGCTGAGACTCAAGGTCATGTTCATGGATCCAATCATCTCATCGCAAATCTGCAAACCTGTTATTTTCCCTTCAGTTACCTCTCACCTCAGTAAATATCACCACCTTTCCACCTAGGTGCTGAGGAAGGGAGGTCCTCATTTCTTTCTCTCCTGGCCCCTCATCCTCTGGGTCCTACCCTCATGTTCAATCTAGTGGCCTGTCTGTTGGCTCTGTTTCCAAAGTGGGTCTCGAACCTTCCCACTTGTTTCTATCAAAGTCCATCAAACCACTGGTGTCTCTTCCCTGGGTCACTGCAACATATCCAAAGTGTCTTCCATTCTCATTTTCAACCCATTCATTGAGTTGGGGTGATGGCTCAGTGGTTAAAGGACACTTGCTTGCAAAGCTTGCCGTCCCAGGTTCATTTCTCCAATACACACATAAAGCCAGACACACAAAGTGGCTCATGACAGACTGGAGAGTTGGCTCAGTGGTTAAATTGCTTGCCTACAAAGTGGCTCATGTGTCTGGAGTTCGTTTGCAGTATCACAAGGCTTGGCATACCCATTCATTCTCATTCTCTCTGAAATAAATTTTAAAAAATATTTTAAAAACCCATTTATCATGCAACATACAAACGGATAAATTTTTTTTTGCATGTAGAGTTATGTGTGGTGTGGTGTGTGTGGTATATATATGCATATGTATGTGAAGATGTACTGGCAGGGTGTGGTACCCAGAGGAGAAGGTCAAGTGCCTTTCCCCAATTGCTTATCCTTGAGAGTGACTAGGAGCATATGAAAGTGCTATTAAAATCATGCAGAAAAATTGCCACAGTAATTAACAAAGTAAACTACCGGATTTGTGATTTTTGATCTTGGATTTTAAAAAAGATGAAATTAATTGTCAAGCACTCAACTCTTCACAGTCATTTGCACAACATACTTCAAGACAAGGAAACTGAAGTGCAGTGCGCCAAATACTTCATGCTGGTCAGAGAAAGAATAGGTCATTTAGGCTTGCAAAATGAAAACTGAATAGAAACAGGCAAAAAAAAAAGCATTATTTTGTCCAAGAAAATTATTTAAATTAGGTCAGTGCTATTCAAAACATTGGAATAGGACCTTTGTTCGCCTTTACTTCATTCTAAGGACAGAGGTGCTGGTGACTGGAACGTCCGAGTTCTTCAAGCCGGTTCTAGGCCAGCTCTTCGAAGTGAGTCATCCAGGCTGCAGTGGGTTCTGCATGAAGACCTCAGTTGGGCCACGCTTGGAAAAGCCAAGAACCATCAAGAATCCAGGGCTGGGAAACTCAGTAGACTGTATGCTGTCCATGCAGTATAACCATGAACATTGAGTTTTTCTTTAAGTCTTTTTTTATATTGTGTGTGTGTGTGTGCGTGTGTGTGTGTGTGTGTGAGAGAGAGAGAGAGAGAGAGAGAGAGAGAGAGAGAGAGAGAGAGAGAAATTCTTTGGTTATAATGGTAAGTGGAAGAGGAGGATGTAGTTACAATAGGATCTTAATTAGGTAAAAACAATACCTATAGAAGCAAATATGCTAACTAGTGGTTAATTCTAAGAAGTACATTGTAGCTGTTTTGCATTTTTAAAGCATTTTTGAAATGTATTTATTTGTGCGTGTGTGTGTGTGTGTGTGTGTGTGTGTGTGTGTGTGTGTGTGACACTAGGGTTGGTTGCCACTGCAAACATGGTTTTATGTGGGTGGCTGGGAAATGAACTCAGGCCAGCAGGCTTTGCATGCAATCTCCCCAGCCCCTCATTTTAAAGTATATAAGAAAAAGTACATATTGCTCTTATAATAGCAAAACTGCTGAAAGTCTCATTGTGGTGCTGAGTAAAATATTATGTATTGGCACTTGTCTGAGGCTGGAAGGCAGTTCAGGGTCTTTGAGCCTGGGAGCTTGCGATCAAGGCTTGTGGTGGGCACGGGCACTGCGTGAGAGCCAGCATTCGCCAGGCCTCTATGGGAATAAGATTTCTCAGCATCTCTCTCAGCTGGCGAGTTTGTTCCTTGCGGGTGGGGAAGACTGGCTGCCTGTCAGTTTGGGATTAGGAGAGAATGTTCAGCAATTTCTAAAATGACCCTAAGCATGCTTCTACCATGTTTTTCCTATGTGTGTGTGTGTGTCTGTGTGTGTGTCGTATGTGTGGTACAGTGTGTGAGTGGATGAACAGCGCATGTGTGGGTGTGCAGACGTGCACACCTCATGCATGTATTGTGGAGGCTGGGGGAGCATGTCAGGTGTCCGACCCTGTGGCTGTGGTTTCTAGCAAGGGCTCACCCGTGTTGCATCCCATGACCTCACCACAGGCTTGGTTCTGAACACACAGCATACTCACTTTGCACAAGCCTGCCATAAAGAAGGAAGAGGAGGTAATTGTTACTTTTATGGCAGCTAAACAGTTAAAAATATGAGGTAAAATGACAGATCCCTAATGGCCCAAAGTGAGAACCACAGTAGGTGATTTCATGGTTCTAACCCAGGTATGCGTCATGACGTCACTGTCGTGGGTCTCCACTGTGTTCTCTTGTGAGAAAAGATGGAGTAAAACAGAAAACACCAAAACTTAGCACACTCAGTAGGTATCGATTCTGTAATTTGTGAACAGGTGAGTGTGGGTACTGGCTTGAAACAACAAATGTGATTTTTTTCTTTTTCTTTTCTTTTCTTTCTTTTTTTTTTTTTGTCTATGGTTTGTGGTAAAAAAAAAAAAAGTCCAAATATTCTTCATGAGATCCAGAGCAAGAGTTCTTCAACTTTTTTTCAGTTGTGACCACTTTTCACCTAGGAAATGTTGATGCCATGCTGGGTATTTAAAATTAGCATACAAGGCTGGAGAGATGCTCAGCAGTTAAAGATGCTTGCGGGCTGGGGAGATGGCTTAGTGGTTAAGGTGTTTGCCTGCAACACAGAAGGACTGGAGTTCAATTCCCCAGTGCCCATATAAAGACAGATGCACAAGAGGTTGCATGTGTCTGGAGTTCACTTGCAGTGGCTGGAGGCCTTGGTGTGTCCATTCTCTGTCTCTGTCTGCCTCTCTCTCTCTCTCTCTCTCTCTCTGTGTCATAAATAAATAAAATATCTTTTAAAATAAGGTGCTTGCAAAGCCTGAAGGCCTGGGTTCGATTCCCCAGTACCCACATAAAGCCAGATGCACAAAGTTGTGCATGAGTCTAGAGCTTGTGGTGGCAAGAGGCCCTAGTGGGCCCATTCTCTCTTCCTCACTCTCTTTCTCATTGCAAATAAATAATAAATAAAAAATAATTAAAAAATAAATAAAATAATGAAATAAGCATACAAATCAAACAGCTACTGACAATGCATCATAAATAAACTTATTTTTAAACAATTCTTTGGTATGCATATAATTCACCACTGATTAAAAGCTAGCCAATTTGCATACTAATGAGATGTGCTTATTTATTTTTGCATTTTATGTAAAATGAAACTTTACATTAAATGTAACCATTCTCAGGGCAGAATGAATGATATTTTGATTTTATAATTGTCAATGATGAGGATGTTGCTTCATACATACATAAACACAGAGTAGAGCCTGGGAGAGGTGGTGGCTGGTGGGATGGGTCAGCAGGCAAGAGCAGGGCCTGAGAGGGCCTCAGTTTGATCCCCAGCACCTGTGTGCAAAGCTGAGCCTGGCCATGCATGTATGAAACCCCAATACAGTAGGGAGTGGAGACAGATTGCTGGGGTTCTAGCCATCCAGTTGGACTGCAAATGATAGCTCCAGGTTCAGGGAGAGCCTCTGGATCAAGAAAGCAGTAGTAGAGGACACCTGCCATTCCACTGTGGCCTCTGTGTGTGTGTGTGTGTGTGTGTGTGTGTGTGTGTGTGTGTGTGTGTGTGTTTGTGTGTTTGTGTGTGTGCTCGCGCGTGCCTGCATGACAGTTGTGCACATCTACACATACACATGCACGGACTATCCACACATAAGCAAAAATAAAAATTGACAGAAGTATGTTCAGGATCATTTCAGAAATTGTTGAAAATTCTGTCCCAATCCCAAGCAAAAATTCACTGAACAATCTTTATAAACCTTGAGTCGGCAACTCCAGTAGCAATTTTTAAAATCAAACATTCTGACACAATACCACCAAAGACACACTCATTTGCTACTTCTGTGCTCAGGAATGATGATAGAAAATAGGAAGTCTCTGTTTCCCATAATGAGGCCATTATGATTTTTTAAAATATTTATTTGCAAGCAGAGAGAGAGAGAGAGAGAGAGAGAGAGAGAGAGAGAGAGAGAGAGAGAGAGAGAGAGAGAGAGAGACAGAGAAAATGGGCACACCGGGGCCTCCAGCTGCTGCAGATGAACTCCAGATACATTCTCTACTTTAAACATCTGCTTTATGTGGGTCCTGGGGAATCAAATCCTGGTTGTGAGGCTTTGCAGGCAGATGCCTTAACCCCTGAGCCCTCTCTCCAGCCCCGCCATTATGTTTCTATAAGAACAGAAAACTTTGGATGAACAGTAAAAACATTGCAGTGCTAAATACACAATAGTCTCAAATTTGAGCCGAGGTGTTTCTGTCCACATCTGTTGGTGTGATGGCAGGTGTGGTGTGAAGTGGGTATGTTCCGTGTTTAGCACCCATGCTACAGCAAAATCCCATGATGCAACATGGAGGAGTGCAGTTAGGATATGCGTGTGACTTCAAATTAATTTTTGCTTGTATTCTGAATGAAACCTTTCACTGTTGCCAACATTTTCACGACTCCCACATTCAGCCACCTGGAGTCAAGCTGAGCTCCTGAGTACCAGTTTCAGTGTGCTCCTGGGACCAACATCCATTTCACTTGGGAGCTCATCAGATACACACCTAGTTGGTTCCCACATGCAAGTACTGAGTCAGATGCACCAGGGTGCGTGCAGCAGTGCGTGGCTTCGTCAGTCCCATTGACAGATCTGAAACCCACACGCTCAGTTTGGAGAACCAATAGTCTAGCCTTGTTGGTTATTCCCAGTGCAGTCTGGGACCGTCACCTGCTGCCTACTTGTAAACACAGACGTTTAGATCCCAACCTGACCCTCACAATTGTGATTGACAAAATGTGCATGTAGGTAGTCAAGACAGGGAAACCACACATGTCTTCAGAGACCACATAGGTGACATCTGAGAGTGAAGGTGACCTGGCTTCCTCTCTAAAAGAGAGTAGAGCCAGGGAGAAGACACTGATGTGAAGTTCAAATAGGCTTCATTAAAAAAGTCCTATGTTATACCATTTGGGGTTAGTATATCCAACCCCATTCATCCACTGAGATTAACGTGCGCTGACATCAATTTCTTTAAGCAGACTTTTAAAGCACATATTTTAATAAACTGACCCCTCTGTTTAACTTCTTTGATCTCTTTTAGGAATTTATCCAAGAGCTGCTCTCCCGGATACGAGGCATGCGAAAACTCAGCCCTCCGCAGAAGAAGAGTGTATGATTTTGGAACAGGGTAGAATTCTCTCAGAGATGAAGAAAGGGTCCTGGGATCTGAACTTCACAAAGACTTTTATGAAACAATAGTTGTCCTTATAAACAACTTTTTTTTTGGTGTGTGTGTGGGGGATATATTAGACATTTATTCAAAAGTGTTTCTTTTTGTTGTTGATTTTAAAGGTTTTCATTAGTGTCTTATTTGAATAGCGAATATATCCTTGTTTGTATCCAAGTGGACGAACACCCAAGGATGGGCCAAGCTGTGTTTTCTGCAAGCACTCAGATGTGTTAGGAGCTTACTATCCAGGGAAGATGGCTCTCTTACAATGTTTGGTAATTTTTTAAAAGTTGTATATTTGCCTCAGATGTCAATTTCTCATGCTTGTATATAACTACCCACTACTAAGTTAAAAATATATAGATGTGAGTTTTTATTTCCTATTGATGGAATAAACTTGTGCTTGTCCCATCCTGGGAGGTCACAGCACACGTGTTTTCAAGAGGCCATTGGGCATTCTTCATGGGAGTGCTGTTGTCCTTGACATTCCCTCTGGGCACCAAAGTGGAAGAGTGGAGTGTATCCGTTATTTTGAGGAGCTATACCACAGATGTGTTGAGTTGGTCAAGGGTTCAATTTATGACTTATATTATTTCGTTGGTTGGGATGCTTTGCCAGGTCATCTACTTTTTGCCTCATTTGTGGTTTTTTTTTTTTAAGTTTTATCAATCCTTCACTTGAAGAACTAACCTGATTTCTAAAGAAATGCCCACACTTCTTGAGTGGTGTTTTGCAGTGGGCAAAGGAAGCACCATGTTAACCATGGACTCTCTGCTTTCAAGAAAATACTGTGGACTGTCTCTGTCCATGACAACCGATGGAGCAGCGTCCTCCTCAGAAGTTGATTCTGGTCCCTTCTGTGCCTGGGTGCCATCAGCCCGAGGTGTGTGCTAAGTGTTATGCAAGTGGAGAGGCGAAGACCTCACCTTCTCTCAAGACAGTTCGTACAGTACCACTTGCCTGAGTTTGGAAGCATGGTTTCACTCAGTGCTCCATGGTGGGAACTTTGGGGGCTGCTAGCCCCACTTGTGACCTTGTTTGGGGCTAGGCTTGACTATCTACCTTACCCCCCTCAGTTACTTACCAGCTCTTTGGAGAAGAATTAAAACTCACATAGGGTATAGGCAGGGTAAAGGGTGAGAATAAAGACCTTTCTTCCTTCCAGGCTTCCTCTCCTGGGAAACTCTGCCTACGTAAGAAGTCTCCAGAAGGCCCTGTCTAAAGGCAGGGACCAGGCATTTTATATCAAGGGTGCTTTGAACATATTTTATTTTTTAAAAGAACTATGTTTGTGAATTTTACGTATACTGGCAAGCTTTTGAAAATGTATTTAATTTTGTAATGTTTACCAATGATTTATTTACAAGCTATTTACTCAAATAAACGGAGCTGCTTACAAACCTCTAGATGTGTCTGCCTCGAAGAACATAGCTCCCTTTGCCGGGGTCTCTGTCCATGAGGACACCAAGTGTGGTGGTGACTTTCTCATTGCTAGAGCAGCTGATGGGAGGAAAGGGTTTATTTTAGTCTTCAGTCTCTGGGGGAAGCTTCATGGTGGCATGAGCAGAGGGTTGGACACCACAATCTGTCACAGCAAGTGGAAAACGGGAGCAGGAGAGTGAGCTGAGCTCTGGCAAGAGAGATCTGGTTAGAACACCTCTAAGTCCACCCCCAATAATATATCTCCACCAGCAAGATTCCACCTACCAAATTGCCATCACCTGGGGACCAAGCATTCAGAACTCTTGAGTCTGATTCAAACCACCACACCAAACACCCATATATCTAGCTTTGCATTTTCCAAGTATCCAAGGCATTGAGTCCTGGCCATCTCCTGGGCGTCTTTCAGAGGAGCATTTAGAGGCAAAGGAACCAGACACTTATCAGTAGCTCTTCTCTGTGGTCTATCTGAAAACAAGCCCAGTTGGAGCCTTCCAGCTTTCTAACCTATCTATCTATCATCTATCTATCTATCTATCTATCTATCTATCTATCTATCTATCTATCTATCTATCTATCTACTATCTATCTATCTATCAATCAATCTATCTATCATATATCTATCATCTATCAATCACCTATCTATCCATTATCTTTCTATCTATCCATTCATCTATCTATCTATCTATCATCTATCTATCTATCTATCTATCTATCTATCTATCTATCTATCTATCATCTATATCATCTATTTTGATTAATTTGAGAGACAGAGAAAGAGGACTATAGAGAATGGATACACAGGGCCTCTTGCTGCTGCAGGCAAACTCCAGACCCTTGTGCTACTTTGTGTGGCTGCCCTTATGTGGGGACTGGGGAATTGAACTCAGACACTTAAGCTTTGTGAACCTTTAACCACTGAGCCATCTCTCCAGCTCATTCTCCCACTTTTAAAACTTGAATTCATTTTGAACCCAAAGTATCCTCTAGAGTTATTATTAAGATTAACTTCATTTCCTTTTGGGTTTGGAGAACAATTTACTATATGTTTGTAATTTGCTTGTGAGAAATTGAGTAGATTTTCACAACCTCAGAGGAAAGCAAACGGCCCATGCTCCCTGGAGTTCCCTGCACGCCCATTCAGAAACATGCCTGAACGTCATTCCGATGGCGTCGTGATCACTGAGCAGCTGCTCTTGCTGACGAGTGAATCTTGCCTGGGGATGAACTCCTCTTTAGGATTGAACTGTTTCCCACATCCTTTCACTCTGCCTGTTTCCACCCAGACACCTCCATAGGGCGCTGATGTTAAAATGGCTGCATATAGGTTCCAGGAACCCTGCTTTTCTGGGGCTTCTGTTGGGTCAACTGCAAAAATAAGGCCAGGTTTGTCTCTGGTATATGTGTGTTTAATATCCAGACCCCTTGGAGAGGTATTAAATGACACTAGCTGGGTGGCTTTCTTTGAGCTCACCTTGTTCTGGTGGATTCTACAAGTGGGTGGTCCTGGCATATGGGAAAAATAAAAGGTGCATTTTCAACAGAAATGCTCCCTAGACTCAATCTCATTTATAAACATAACTATATAGACATAACAAGATCCATGTTATAGATCCCAGGAGATGGTTTTACATGGACCCCTGTGTGTATCTTATGAACAGAGATTATCTTTGTGCTGGGCCACTTTTTCAAGTGTGTGTGTGTGTGTGTGTGTGTGTGTGTGTGTGTGTACACGCATGCACACAACACCCTTGGAAGCTAGAAGTACTACCCTCTAGAGATAGAGTAAGTTTCTGACCACCCTTTATAAAAGGTTTAGCTTTCCTAAGTTCAGAGTCCCTTGTCCTGGAATGTAACACCCCTCATCTCCCCCCAAATATGAAGTGCTATCTGGCCTTTGTTGCAAAAGTTTGTGGCATTACAACTTCCAAGAAATGACACAAAAATCAACGTCAAAAAATTCTTCTAGGACCTCTAAGCTCGCAACATTAAAGTAGCCTTATTACTCACCCACCACGACTCAGGGAACTGAGCGGAAGAGGGGGCGGAAAGATTGTGAGAGCCGTGGTGGGGGAGACGGTCCAGAGGCATGGCACCCATCAGTAACAGCACACTTGGGCCAGGAAGACCGGGATGAGTACTAAGATATACAGGATCCCTTGCCACAAGGACTAATACAGACAGCCCACGGAGGAGGATATACAGTTGATCAGGGATGGGGAGGGGGGGAACTGGGGAATTCGGGATAACAACGCATGGTTTGCCCACTAAATAATGTAACTCATTCATTATGGATAATAAATAAGAAAAAAAAACTCTTCTAATATGGTTACTGCTGACATAATACAACATCCCCCTTTCTTGATTCAGGAGTGCTAGGTTTTCTGTAAGTGCCCATAGCTTGTAGAAGGCTAATTTATGAGCTTATAACAGGTCAAAAATCTCATAATCTATGTAAATTATAACAATCGTCAGCTTGCTTAGTCTGTTGAAAATGTCTTGTATCTTCTTTTCTTTTTCCCTGTCTCCCTTTCTACTCTCTCTCTCTCTGTCTCTCTCTCTCTCTCTCTCTCCCTCTTTCTCTTTGACAGGACTGATTATGTAGCCCAAGCTCTTCTTGAATTTGCAATCCTCCTGCCTCAGCTCCCTAGTCCTGAGTGTATCCGTTCTTGTAATTAATTATACTTTCTTATAGTTAGGTTGTAATTAGATTTTCATTTTCAATTACATAGCCAAAAGTTTTCCTTTAATGGAATTCAACATCCAGAAATGGCTGTTCTGTGGTCAAGATTTACTTTTGTAGAAGCCACCTTCTGTCCCTCCCTTTAAGCAACACAAACTTCATGCTGCTTTGTGGAAGACAGTCACAATGATCCAAGAGCTTATAGTAAAACGGTCCCCTAGAGAAAGGTAGAGAACACAACAAAAAATTGTTCTTGCCTTGCATCTTTCTCTTTAAAATAATAAAAAAAGAACTAAAAATGGATTTAGAATATGATCCAGCAGCGTCACTTCTGGGCCTATAAACAGAGTATCTTTTCCTTTTCATTTTTGAGGTAGGGTCTAGTTCTAGCCCAAGCTGACCTGGAATTCATTATATAGTCTCAGGATGGCCTCAAACTCTTGGAAATCCTCCTACCTCTGCCTGGCAAGTGCTGAAATTAAAGGTGTGCATCACCATGCCCCGTTCCAACTGGGTATATAGCCAAAGGAAATGAAAGTGGCCCACAAAAGTAATGCTTGCAGACATGTGTTTATTTGTTGTAATAGCTAAGATACGGAATCAGCTAAGGCGTCTAACAACAGATGAAAGTTTTTTTAAAAATGTGGCACGTATCCACAGTGATTAGTATTACTATTAGTTTTCAGCAAATTAAATGGACATGGGAAGTGGGGGACATTAGTTAAGTAAAACAAGGCAGACACAGAAAGACAAGTACCACATCGTCTCTTGCACTGTACAAACTAATAAAAGTGGGTCTGGAAGAATAGTAATGGATAGGGAATGGGAAGTGGGGAGAAAGAGTTGGATTTGATCAATGAGTGTTGTATGCATGTATGGAATGATCATGCGAGCCACTGGTCAGGTGTATGACAACCACATGTTAATAAAAACATGCTTGCTGTTTTGAAGTTCAGAAACTAGACTCTGGAAGCAGTTTTGTGAACTGAATTAATGGGCAGCGCTATCGTCCACCAAATGGCTATAAAAACCCAAAACAGAAATTGAGCTCAGGGAAAAAAATCTGGTGCCACCAGATTGGTTCTTGTCAGTTGACTACATGATTCGCTGATAAGGAACTAGTTAAGATTATTGATCTTAAAAAAAATCTGTTCATGGCACTTTGGATAGTACCTTGTCCTTCATGGCTATATTCCTAACACAGGGGCCCTGTGTATTATTATTAGCATCTTTGTGTAAATGGTGATGGAAATAGAAGAAAAACCCTTAAATAGATTGGAAAAAATAGCATAGATTTTTTTTCCCCAAAAATTCATTTTCTGTTTCAAATAAAATATCTGTTTCTGGAGTTGAGAACTCCTCCTCCCATGTCTTCAGGCTAGGAGGGATTGTGGTTGTTGTTGTTTTGCTGTTGTTTTAATGTGTTTATATGCATGTGTGTGTGTGTGTGTGTGAGTGTGTGTGTAGGAGGGGTCAGAGGACAACTTTAGGCAGGGTCTTCTTGTTATTATTCATCACTCTGTTAGCCAGGCTAGCTGGCCCAGAGATTCTGGGTGGTTCTCCTGTCTCCACCTCCCTTCTTACTATAGGCCCTCGAGGATTACAGACACTGAGCTACCACATCTGCTTTACGTGGGTTCTGGGGATCTGAACTCAGGTCTTCACACTTGCATGGCAAGCACTCTATTGACTGAGCCATCTCCCCAGCCCTATGCTAAGAGCTCTGAAAGCTCTAGTTGATATAAGCCTATGGGGTCCTCAAATCTTTGAAACAATGTGGGGGACACTGTCAGAGGGAGGGAGGGAGGAAGGGAGGGAGAGGCAAACAAAGAGGAAGAGGAAACAGGAGAAAGAGAAGGAGAAGGGGAGAGAGAAAGAGAGATTTTGAGAGGAGGGACCCCATGCTGTCATTGCATCTTGAGAGTATCCTCCATACCTAGCACAGGTGAAAAACCAGGTCCCAGAACCCTGGAGCCCAGCTGGCCTCTGCTATGCTAGGAACCAGGTCTTTGGTGGCCTGGGTGTGGAGCTCTGCAGCCTGTTCCCTGTCGCAGACCTCAGCCTGATTGGATTGCCCGGCCCTTTCCTCCTTCCCTCCCTCCCTCTCTCTTTCCCTTCCTTCCTTCCTTCCTTCCTTCCTTCCTTCCTTCCTTCCTTCCTTCCTTCCTTCCTTCCTTCCTTCCTTCCTTCCTCCCTTCCTCCCTCCCTTCTTCCTTTCCTTCATTCCTTCCATCTTCCCCAGATGTTCCACTCAGCTGAGTTCTTTCTGTGGATATAGCTTCTCTCCAAGATGCTGTCTCAAGCATCCAGTACCCACTGCTGGCAGGATGGCCTGACCCAGCTCTCCACCAATGCCCACAGGCACACACCGACTCCTGCAGGGGTGAGTCCCAATCCTCCTTCCCTCCCGCTACCCCTGACTCCATGAGTTCTCCTGCTCAAAAGCACTGAGGGGAATCAGCTTCTCAAGTCGACTTCAAGAGCCAATGCTCCAGCCCACCACTATGTCCTTTGCACGTGAGTCATAGTGTACAATACAGAGCCACCGCTGCTGCTGAAGTCCACATATCATCACCTTGTCCCTGGGGGTAGGGAATTGACAAACAAAAGGGGAAGAATGATGCTATGTCTCGTGTGTACTCTTTTATTGTTTTATAGCTGTACAAAGAACTCAACGGCATTATATTTTTGCTGGGGATTTTAATTCCACAAAGCATATTATGCCTTCAAGGAGGAAGTAAGCCTTTAATTGCTATTTTCGCACATGCTTTATCATGAGTCTCATTTAATCCAAGGCACTGCTCCTTGATTTGTGATCTTTATCTGGAGGAAACACTAAAGCTACTTGGTGCCATTGCCCAGGGAAAGTAGGTCACACATTTAATTCTGGAAACTGCCCTGTCTTAAGCAATTGCTCAGCCTCCCACCACCTGAGACTAAGGATGACTCAACCGTGTAATGAACCAGACAAAGCCATATTTCTAATGAATGCCAGACCCCAAGGCAGAAAATCTGTAAGAGCTGAAATTCCTATGTTGTGTCTCCTTCTCCCCCTCCTTGCCCCTGGAAGAGTTTTGCTCTACCCCAGGCAGACTTGGAATTCATTATGTAGTCTCAGACTGGTCTTGAACTCACATCAATCCTCCTACGTCTGCTGGGATTAAAGGTGTGCACCACTACACCCTCCCTTTTAAAAAATAAAAATTTTAAAATGTTTTTATGTATTAATTTGAAAGCAGTGAGAGAGACAGAATGGGTGCACCAGGGCCTCTAGCTGCTGCAAATGAATTTCAGACACATGAGCCACTTTTTTTGTGTGTGCATCTGGCTTCATCTGGCTTCATGTGGGTACTGGGGCACTGAACCTCAGTCGTTAGGCTTTTCAGGCAAGCACCCTAACTGCTGAGCCTCTCTCCAGTCCCGTTTCTCCCTTTTGCTCTTAGTTCAGGACAACCTCATACAACATCCTCCAATTTCTGCCGGTTCTTCCTGCCAGGCAGATATGCCTAAATGCAGAATTTGTGAAGGCCCTTTCTAAGCCTGTCCACTGTCAGAGAAGGCAGCTGTCATCACCAAACCCAAGCAAGTGGTGCCTGGCTGCCTGCTACTGAGTGCTCACTGTACCTGCCCTATGCCCTTGGATGCTGCCCGTGGAATCCTCATAGCTGCACCTGCTGTTCTCATTCCCATTAATATAGGTTAGAAAACAGTGCCTTGGAGATATTAAACACACTCATCCCTTGACATTTGGGTGGCCTTGCTTCCAGGAACCTTCCTCAGTGTGATAAACTGTAGATACTCAAGTCTCTCATATAAAATGGCATCATATTTGCATATGAACTACAACCTCCTCTTGTTAAATTATCTCTCAATAACTACAATATGAAATACAATGGAAATGCTACTTGCTATACACTATTGCTTAAGTAAAAATGAAAAGAAAAAGTGTTTATATATATTCAGTATAGATGCTGTTGTAATCAGCTCATGCCCTGTTGGGATGAACCTCCAAACCAGGCACAGTTATGGGAGGAAAGGATTTATTGAAACTACAGATCCAGGGGACATTCCATAATGGTGAAAGAGGCTAGCCCCCTTTCATAGGTCCAAGCAGAGAGAAACCCATCACCAGCATCATATATATACCACCAAAACAGGCAGGAGAAGGATGAGAATGATTTTTCTCCCCCTGTCTATAGCCTTAGGGTCTTGCAACCCTTTCCCAGACTTGTTGACTTCCTGAGTCTTTAGACTTTCTTTCCTGCACTGCCCTCCCAGGAAGGAAAGTGTGGTTCTAGCTTTCCTAAGCCTTCTTACATCCCATCCCCTTCTGAGAGGGCTGCCTTCCTGTAAACGACCTCAGAGAGGCATCCAAAATTACTGAACAGGTCGAGGTGACAACAAAACTTAACCTTCAGACGCAAATTAAAAAACATTTATTTACTTACTTATTTGCATATGTGTGTATGGGCATACCAGGGCATCCTGCCACTGCAAATGATTGCCATACACATGCCCCACTTCTGGTAGCATGGCTTTAGGTGAGTACTGAGGAACTGAACCCAGGCCTACAGGCTTTGCAAATAAACACCTTAACCGCTAAGCCATCTCCACTAAGCCCAGCAAAAAAATGATCCACAGAACATTGAATCCATGGAAACGAAACCCACAGATATGAAGGGTCAACCATATTCTATTGCCATACAGTCATCAGGTGATAAAGCTTTGATTTCAAGACTAGCAGTCTGCTTATAGAGCTAACTCAGCTAGATGTTGTATAGCTGTGGTTATTGGCGGAGCCTAGACTACAAGTTTGTAGTTACATGGGTTAGGGAAGCATGGGGAGGATGACTTATCTTACCGGATGGATATATTCTGAGATGGGTCTTAAATTAGCTGCTAGTTAAGCAGCCTGTGATTCTGGTCCATTGATCTGAACATTTCTTCCACCCCAAATGACTTTGTGTAATTTAAATCTTATAGGGAAAGGTCTTGCTCCCAATAGTCCTTTGGAAAAGCATGGCAAGATGGTGGAGGGTATGGTCTTTGATTTTTTTTATTTTCCTTTTTTTAAATTGAGAATTTTAATATATGAAAACACAATAATTCGATCATGTTCCCATGCCTTTATTCTTATTTATCTCCTGTCCCTCATAGTCCCCATTCCCTGAGGACCCTCCTCTTTTAAGGTAGTCCTTCCTCTGTTTGTTCTATCATCTCATTCTTTTTGTTTTCCTCCATCTTCCATGTTAAAATGTTGATGGGCTGAAAACTGTGCTGGTCTTTTGAGTATATCAATAACCACTGTGGGTGGGGTTCATGTCAGGAAGGCAGTGCCCCAAAGCATACCTACTCATCCTGTGGCTATAAGGGTCTCAAGAGAGCCATAGGAGGCTGACCGACTGGAAAGACAGCCTGGTGTCTGGGCAAGTACTTTAACCTATCTGCTCTCCAGTCTCTTTATCTGTTATCCTAAAACACTTGCCCAGACACTTCCAATGTGGGACCCTGCTGAGAGGCATGGAGGACAGGGGTTAAAGGAAAGTTGAGACTGACCTGAGACAGGCAGGAGTTTGGGCTGTCTCCTTCCCTCCCCAAACCTTGAGCCACCTGGTGGGCCCCAGCAAACCCTGAGAAGTCCACGAAGTAGAAAGGCTCAAGGGAGCAATCGGAGGGATAAAAAGGTTGGCACAGTGTGAACATCTAGAGGATGTTCATTAGCTCGGAAACTTGAGCACGTGGGAAGATGTAGTGCCACCCTCCACCCCCACCACCCCCATCGGTAGCACCAGGCTTGGGAACAGAACAGTGTGACTCTCAGCACTATCACAGGTACATATTCCTCGCTGTGTCTGTGACGTGCAAACTCCAGCAGGACTAGTGTCCGTGGACAGATTGCTCTCAACTTCCAAAGGGGTTACATCCCCATAAGCCTAATGAAAGTGAAAGAAAATATCATCAATTGAAAATGCATTTAATACAACCTACCCAACGTCAGCATTTGGCCAGCTTACCTTAGATGCACTTAGAACACTTCTACTAGTCTATAGTTGGGCAAAATCACATAACACAAAGGAAGCTTGCTTTCTAATTAAGTATTCATAGCTCGTGCAATTTATTAAAAGCATGATGGGATATGAAAACAAAAACCACAGTAACACCTCCCTCCGTCCCCTCCATAGTCCACTGATGACTCACCAGCGTTTCCCCTCATCACAGCGCTGCAGCTGTCTGCTGCAAGGATTGGACATGCTGTTAGCCTGGGGGAAAATCCAAATGTAGGATTCAGTCTAGTATGAACTGCATGCCTGTCATTGTCTTAAAGTCACACAGAGGAAGAATCAAAAGTTGTATCAGCATAAATCAGAGTCTGTTTTTGTAAACACACACACGCACACATGCACACACCACACACAGTACTTTACCACTATTTCAGTTAGGAAGAAACTGCACACAGTTACATAGAATACGTCCACTGCTCAAACTCAATTTAAAAAGCAATGCCCACTTCCCCACTGTCCTAAGGCCCTTGCTTTCTCTCCTCCTCATTCCTGGTTCCTGGTTCATCACTCATCTGGTGCAGCTCATCCAGAAGTATGAAACCCCATGGGGAGAGTAGGGGTCCAGCAAGACTGACAGCTCACCTCACAGTTACCAGGCTGTAAATGACATCTTGATAAAACTGCCTTTGAGACCAAGGACTTTGTCCCCAAATAATCTAGCTCTTAAATTTCATAGTTAGAGACTTGGAGTATCTGATGGGGGAAAAAAACCCTTAAAATGTTTATTTTTTTGTTATCTTTGTGCAACATTGTCCTTTTTAATATTCACATGTTTGTTTCATCTTTCTCTCTCTTGGGGTCATGTTTGGCCAGGGTGAGAAAGAATCCCAAATCCAGTAGACATCCCAGTAGGAAAAATAATAGATGGAAAAACAGTCCAGTCTAAGAACAATACATCCATGTAAGGAGACTCACAGGTTTCCCAAGCGTTTCTCAGGGCTATTGTTGTTTAAATCAAGGACAAGGTTACAGATGATCATCTTTAATTAAACCTGTAGTATGCCCCTCTGGGCTTTGTGCTGTATTTGCCTCTTAAATTATATTCTCCAATTAACAGAATCCTTCCCTCTGGCCTCAAGGCTTTATTTGCAGCTCGAATCTATTTGATTCTCTCTGGAAGCATCCATTGTACACGTCTTCCCTGCTGTCTCAGGTCATGTTCATTTTCTTTCTTGATGAGTCCTTTTGTTGAGGGCAAAGCCCATTCTTTCCCTTAACCCACCACCCTCTGCCCAGCACCATCTGACCAGCTCTCCCATTTTTGCCTGTGTAGTTTTTCAATAAGGGTGTTGGCTGGCATTTCTAGCTGTATATTAATTGGCTATGTTAGCTTTCTGTCATTATTATAAAATACCTGAGAAAATTGGTTTAATGGAGAAATGACTTATTTTGGCTCATGGTTTCAGGAGTTCATGTCCGCAGTCATTTGGTCTGGCTGCTCTGGGCCTGTGGTTGGTCCAAGAGTGAACACTAGATCAAATTTGTTCACCTCATGGTGGCCAAGGACCAGAGGGAAATGGAGCTCAGGGTTCCAATACACCCTTCAAGAGCATGCCCCCAAACCCTAACTTCCTCACCTAGGTCCCACCTCCTAAAGGTTCCAACCCCTCCCAGTGGAGCCATGGGTTATCAAACAAACCTTTATCAAGTGGCTTTTAGGAGATATTTTATTGTTATGATGATGATGATCATCCTGTATAAGTACGTGTGTGTGTGTGTGTGTGTGTGTGTGTGTGTGTGTGTGTACAGGTGCATGTGTCCCACAGCTCATTTGTGGAGGGCAAAGGACAACCCTGAGTGTCAGTCTTTGCCTTCTGCTTTGAGGTAGGGTCACTTGTTCACTGCTGTGCACACCGTGCTGGGTGGCCTGTGAGCTTCTGGGATCCTCCTGTCTTCCCCTGAAGTCACAGTAGGAGGGCTGGGTCTGGCTTTCTGGTCATCATGCTTGTGCGAGCCATCTCCCAGCCCTTAGGAGATATTTTAAGATTAAAATGATAACATGCTACTTCTAATAAGAAGCTTATGGAAGAAGTTCTTTAAGTTAGAAGAACTGAAACCTAAAAGGCCTTCTAGGAGAAGAGAAAATTCTTGATTAAGAATCTCCCTGTGGACTCCTCCCCTTCAAAGTGCCAACCCTTCTCCCTATGCTGTGTGTACAGGAGGCTGCGTGCACAGGGTCCCATGTACACACAGTGGAGCGTGCACACACAGGGACACGTTACAGGGTGTGCACTCACAGACACGGTCGCTTCAGCACTCTGTTCTCGGATCTTTCCCGTGTCTGCTAATTTGCAAGGTAGCATCAACTGGGTGCTCCTCTCAGGTGACACCATGCCTCCTCAGTGTGCACATCTCTGAGGTCTGGGCTAAGTCAGGAGAGCTTCTCTCCTTCCCCTCCCCATCACATGGACCTGCTCAGACAACACTTAGGGACACTTCATACACAAGTTATGTGGGGACAGCAGTTTCATCCACAAAGCTGAGAAGTAACCACAGTGCTTGTCCCTGGTCACACATCTCCTCAGGAGGTTTGGGACAGATGGGAAGTGACTTCTTTCCTTCTGTCTCTGCAAACAGCCAGATTAGCCTTTGCCTGAGGCCGAGCCAGCACAGAAGGACAGTGCATTTAGTGATCACTTTCATGGCCAACTCATGGGACCTGAAGCCCAGCATGGTGTATATTGTGTCTGAGGCCTGAACGTCTCTTTTTACTCTCCCACTTGGAAGCCAGATTTACAAAGTCTCAATTAAAAAGAAATGGATAGCTTTTATCTGTAAGAAATGCACTCTTGGCATTTAGAAACTGACATTAGTGAGACACTGTATTACTTAAAAAACATTTTTCCTTCTGCCACCTGGTCTATGCTGACTTGGTGAAGTAGGAGAGGCAAGAATTGTTATGTAAAAATCCATGTCATCTTTACCATTAGAGATGAGGAGTTGAAATCTTGGAGAGACTTTCTAAAGAGAATTTTAGGTCTTCTAGAAACTTACATAGATACCAGAGCTGGTATGTGATGGATCTGGAACTGAGACCCAAGTCTCCTACAGTCAGTTTTGTGATTTTTGAACTAGATTACTAATTATATCAGTCAGGGATCTCTGAGACAGGAACCTGAAGGATACACACAGACATACACACACATATGTATATATGCACACTGATAGTCACACATGTATACATGCACATGCTTGTATATGAGAATATACAATATATGAGAATATATTTGTATGTGTGTAAATATGCCCAAATGTACATGCATATATGTACACATGCCATTTATCATTTTAAGAATTTGCTTCCTGGGCTGGAGAGGTGACTCAGTGGTTCAGAGCACTTACCACATAATTAGCATGAGGGCCTTTCAGGCTGGAGATTGCCAAGTTTGACTCCCCAGAACCCACATAAAAATTGCTTGGTGTGGCCACACACGTCTATAACCTCAGTCTATGGAAGTGGAGACCAGAGAATTATTGGGGTTCACTGACAGACAACAGCTCTGATTTGATGGAGAGACCCCCATCTCAAGATAAGAAATATACAGATGAGAGATAAGGGAAGGATACATAGTGTTCTCCTCTGACCTCCACATACCTGCACATGGAGTGTGAACATCTGCGCGTGTGAACACACACACACACACGTGCATACACCACATACCACACCACACAATAATCTACACACAAAAGAAAGGAAGGAAGGAAGGAAGGAAGAGAAAGAAAGAAAGAAAGAAAGAAAGAAAGAAAGAAAGAAAGAAAGAAAGAAAGAAAGAAAGAAATGAATTTGGCTCATGTGATTTTTGAGAGCTGGCAAGCTTGACACTTGGGAACTCAAGATGGAAACTCGTTGCAATTTTAAAAGAAAATTCTTTTTTTCTGAGAAGCTTCAAGTTTAGCTTTGACAGCTATTCAATGGTTGAGTAGAAGGAGCCTACGTGGTAAGGGGAGTCTCTTCCCTCTGGCTCATCAGCACTCAGCACCATTCACTCTTGCTCTCATACAGCACTGTGGTAGTTTGAATCAGATGCCCCCCCCAAACCCATGAACTCCTGTGTTCTGAATGCTTGGTTCTCAGCAGATGGCAATTTGGGAGGTGGAGCCTTGCTGGAGGGGATGTGTCACTGGGGAGGGACCTTGAGGTTTATTCGCCCCTAGCTTGCCAGAGTTAGTTCTCCTCACTCTCTTTCTTCTGGTTTCCAACTGCTGAGGCAGAGTTGATATCCAGCCTCTGCTCAATCCTCTGTCCTTGTAAAGCTTCGTCTCGAGACTGTCAGCCAAAATAAAATACTTTCTTCCTATCAGCTGATTTTGGCTCGGTGCTTTATCTTGGCAATGAGAAGGTAACTACAACAAACATCCTTTATTGTCTTACAGTAAGTGTTCCTTTAGTAGATGGTGCTTGTGTAAAAAAAAAGAGAGAGAGACCTGAGTTGGAATAAAAATTAGAAATTAAAAACTCTAATGAAATCCAAATACCATTACTGTTATGCTAGTAACTTCAGAGCAGAGGAGTCTCAGGGAACTATCAGACATAATGCCGGCTATGATTTGACCATGAAATGTCCTACCACAGGCTCACATGTGTGAACACTGGGTCCCCAGGTGATGGTGCTGTTTGGGGAGGTTGTGGAATTTTTAGGTTTCAGCTGGAGGAAGTGGGTTGCTGAGGAGTGGGCCTTCTGCTTTATAGCCCATCCCTGGCTCTGGCTGAAGCTGTCTGCTTTCTGGTTCACAAAAGTCTGAGTGAGCTGCCTGCCACCATGCCTGCACAGTCACAGTGGACCCTATCCATGCATTTAGTGAATCAGAATAAATAAATCCTTCTGACCTTAAGTTGCTCCTTGTCAGGAATTGTTACTGGTGTTAAGAGCCAGAGAGCCCCTCTAGGATCTGGGTGGGCATAGTTTAGGGTTAGAGCACTGACACTCTGATCACTCCAAGCTCTTGACTCAGGACTCCTCAAGAAGTGCAGACACACAGAAGGGCAAGTTAAGAAAGATTCATTTTAAGAAAATAAAGCAGAAAAGCTCCCAGGCTGAGTGATGTCCTGAGAACAGCGAGTAACCCACATGGCAATCTGGTCAGGTTTTCTGAGAACCTTGGAGATGTAAATTAGACTTCAGATTGAGATAAGCCTCCTGGCCAAATCCAAATGTAGACAGAGGACCGTGATTGCTTTGTGGGTCTGGGGGGAAAGAGCACACTCAGGAAGGGCTCATAGGTAGAAAAAAAAAAAAGCCTGTGAAAAAAACTGAGAAAGAACCAGGAAGCTATTCTGTCTGGAATCAGACTGGAGTTCCCTGATTGCCATCTTAAGTCAGATAGAAGTTGTCTTCAAGTCTTGCCAGGACAGGTCAGCATTTATGTGCTTTGGGGTCTGTGTCCCTAGCTAACTACCTGTGGAATAAGGCCACCTTGGATCTAATCTAGGCCATTGTGACAAGAAACTAAACAATGCAAGATTTTTTTAAAGAGCATTATCACTTGGTTATTGATCCATGTTCTCTGAGTTTTGTACTTTATTTCCATGAAGAAACAAGTTTTGGTTGTGCAAGGCCTTTAGGCTCATTCCCTCCTATATAGTTAATGCTCTGTATTGTGCAATCTGCATACTTGTCCTGCCCAACAAGTCATTGCCTATGTGGTGCAGGTTACGTGTTATCATTTGACACACACAATGGGGTGACTGTCTCTGTCCTAAATAAGCACAGCTTCCGAGAGGAGGTGAAGAGAGGCAAGGTGGCATTCTAGAAAATTGTTCCATTGCCTCAGGTGGAAGGCTGTGGTCAGAGAACAATAAAACACTTCTGAAACTGTAGAAGATAAAACAGCTTCCAAAGTTCTCAGGACACAGAGACATCTTAA
Source organism: Zapus hudsonius (assembly GCA_004024765.1). Classification (NCBI taxonomy): domain Eukaryota; kingdom Metazoa; phylum Chordata; class Mammalia; order Rodentia; family Dipodidae; genus Zapus; species Zapus hudsonius. The sequence goes on along the minus strand of PVHP010013413.1, from coordinate 16,360 downwards.
TGATGGAAAAGATTAAAAATTCCCCCCCAGGGACTCAGCCCACTGGGTGCTGCTTCTCCCTGAAGTGGAAATCAAAGGCTGGATAATGAGTGGCCTCAGGGCCTTCTTTTGAAACCCATTTGGTAAAATCAGTTGACTGGCTGAAGTCAATCTTGCCATTAACTAAAGAGCAAGCCAGTCTGCATGGGTCACTGAAGACAAGCTGCCCAGTGCTGTTGGGAATGTCTCCCAGGCCAGCTGCTCTAGGCCCTACTGCCTCCATAGACAGCTGTCCATCCTGTCCTCCTCTTCCTGCAGGCATGGGCAGACACTTTCCCTTCCCTCTGTGCCGTTTTCAGTGCCAGCAGGTCCTAGAGGAATGGGCCATTGCTGGGCACAGACATATAAGGTTCCTGACAGGACAAGAATTGGGAGTTAGGGTGATGCCCTATGGGTTGTGTTCCAGACAGTGTTGGGCTGGACTTCCATAGTGGATGGCAAGGCTGGCTTCTATTATCTGTTGATCAACGAGGAACCAGCCAACAGAGCCCTGTTTTATATCTGACTCTTTAATTCTCACAGCATTCCTGAGGCTATCCTGTTTATTTTACAGATAAGTAAATTGTGGTGTTTTAAATAGAAATTACCCCCTACAGCCTCCTGTATTGTGATTGAGCCTCATACTCAATCCCCAGCGGTGGAGCCTTGCTGGAGGAGGTGTGTCACTGGGGATGGACCCTGAGACTTATTAGTCAATCCCTAGTGTGTGTTCACCAGCCAGCTCATTTTTCCCTTCATTTTTTCTTTAATATCATATGAGTCTCCAAACAACCTGAAAGATTGATTAGTCCATCTACAGGTGTCTTTCAGGGGGGCCTTCATCACAGAGACACTGGCCTTGCTTGGTAAAGTTGCATAACAAGGACAATAAACATCACCGTAACAGTCATCATGTCGGTGGGACACATTGCTGATACTTTGCTTGTCAATTGTCTATTCGGCCCTCCCTGATTGTAAGATTTGTGGGAAGACCCACTGTCATGGTTTGATCCAGGTGTCACCCAAAAACAAATGAATGTGTTCTCAGTGATCGATCCTCAGCTTATGGCAGTTCAGGAATTACAACCTTGCTAGAGCTATGTTGTTGGGGGACGGCTTTTGGTGTTATAAGCCAGCTTCCCCTTGCCAGTGTTTGGCACACCTTCCTGCCGCTGTTTGCAGTGCTGTGGCAGAGGTGATGTCCAGCCCCCTGCTCATGCCATCGTTTTCCCTGCCAGGATGGAGTCTCCCCTAGGGTCCGTACGCCAAATAAACCCATTTTTCCACAAACCGCTTTTGCTTGGGTTCTTTCTGTTATCTCGTCCTTAGCTTGTGTTCACAGACCTCAAACAGTTGCTGTCTCTGTCCCTGTAATCTTCCAAATTTGAGTAATATTCCTTCAGTAGTGTTTTTAGCAACATCCTAATCTTCCATTACAACACCATGGAGGGCTGCTTGGCCTGTGGGGAGTGTGAGGGAGTGCACTGAATCTATCCAGGCTTTTTATTCCCAAAGAGTGTGTGGACAAAGGCTGTGCTCAATGGACATCAGCTTCTTAGCTCCCCTGACAGGAGCTGTGACTCTTATGGTTAAGTACCTGTCATGGTTTGATCCAGGTGTCCCCCACAAACAATTGAATGTGTTCTGATAGATCGATCCTCAGCTGATGGCAGTTTGGGTTTTACAACCTCGATGAAGCTGTGTTGTTGGGGGCGAGCTTATGGGGTTATAAGCCAGCTTCCCCTTGCCAGAGTTTGGCACACCTTCCTGCCGCTGTTTGCAGTGCTGTGGCAGA
>PVHP010013413.1:0-14447 GCA_004024765.1 Zapus hudsonius | reverse complement strand
ACCCAAGAGTTAGCATGGTCTGCCCGTCTTTCCTTCTGCTACTCTTGCTCTCAATGGAGTGCTGACAGTATATATAGTTTCTTGGTCTGGCTTCCAGAAGTTCTGGTCTGGCCTGAGGATGGGTGACGGTTAACCACATGCTGCTGGGATGAATCTCTAAACCAGGCAGAGTTTATGGGAGAAAATGATTTACTGAAGCTACAGATCCAGAGGAAGTTCCATAATATTCAAAGAGCTGCCCTTTCACAGGTTGAAGCAGAGAGAGAAACCCATCACAAACACCACACACACAAGAAAAACAGGCAGAGGAACTAGCCAAAGGGAGAGAAATTTCTTTCCCTTTATATAGCCTTAGGGTGGGGTCTTGCAACCCTATCCCAGACTTAATGGCTTCCAGAGTCTCTGGAATTTCCTTCCTGCACTGCCCACACAGGAAAGGATGCTTACTTGTAGCTTCTTTGAGCTTCTTTACATCTTGCCCCCTACTGAGAGGCTCCTTCCTGTAAACATCCTCAGTCCCACCCAAGATTACTAAAAGAGTCAAGTTGACAACAAACTTAACCATCACAATGGGTGGGTGGAAATCAAGGCCAGGTGGCTGATCATGAGGGCCTGGGTTTGAGGTAGCTCCAAACATTTCTCATGGTCACACTGGGCAAGCTTCAAAGGGCAGGCAGGTCTTAAAGGGGGAAAGACTCTTTTATTCTCTGTCCAGTGTTCCAAGAATGAGTGGGTTGTGCACATAGTGAAGGGTCTTAGTGGATCTTTCCATCACATCCATCAGCCTCAAGTGACCAAAGCAGGAACACCCTCAGCACTTCCCATCCTCGTCCGTCCCCTCTCTCGCCACATTGGGTCCGTTCCCTTCGTTTCCCTTTTTATCACTGACAAGTTGGAAGATTCAGGAAACACAGCCAGGACTAGATATGTTAATTCTGAAAGGAAGTCAGCCAAGGGAGGGGAGAGGGGCCTGTCATCAGGGCTCAGGAGCAGACCAGTGCCACCCAGCCTTCCACCTGTCCCTGGGGTGATATCAATCAGTCTATTCTCTACATCCTCATCTCATTCAATTAACAAGAGGATTGTGGACACTTTCTGCCCAAATCAAGTGATTTAAATAAAAGGCTATCAGATATGTTTGGGGAACAATAATTTCAGTATTTCCCAGCTTCCCTTGAGCAAGCAGACCTGGAACTGGCTTGGAAAACACATGCACATTCCGGATTGTGTAAGGATCCATGCCTCATATTCCCCTGGGAAGAAGGGGACACGTTCAACTCTGAGCAGCTTCAAATCCTTCCAAAGATGTTTGCTTATGTGATTAGTTCCTCCCTTCCTTGCTGCCCTTAGACCTTCCTCAATTAATTGATTGATTGATTGATTGATTGATTGAATCTTGCATTGATCAGTATCTACCCTCAGAGATCTCACTTTCTGTTTCAGGAAAACAGCAGTAAATAACTCCAAGTTGATGGAAAGGGCACCAAGCAGAGGAGAGACGGAGCATGCTTAGCGAAACATTTTGCTACAGGAATCCATTCAATACATATTGCATTTCATTATTGTGCCCGATAAATCATTAGCTTCAAAGTATCTTTATTTCATGTAACAATAAGAAAAAAAATGATCATTTTTTTGAGCACTCTCCCAGTAAAGCTGAATTACCAGAGTGCTATACCTTCATTGTAGGGTAAATAACTAAACCTACTTCACAGAAGTAAGTAGCAGAAGTCATGCAAGTTTCACTGGCGCAGCTAATGGTGAGGAAAAAAAAAATTATTCTCTGGGAAACTTGGACATTAAGACCTGAGACTGGAGGCAACTTTAAATAGGGCTAGCTGTGAATTCTCTTGAGAAACTTGATTTCAATCCAAATGAATACAATTGCAAGACAGATTTGACTTCTTCTTTGCAAGACAGAGGATACGAAAATATAGGAGATATGCATTGTAAAACCAAGAAAACCAGTGAAATCTTAGGGAGAGTGAGTACACAGGAAGAGATCCAAAGCAGCATTTCTTAGGACAAGGTTCTAGAAATGGAGTTTTATTTATGAAAAAGGAACAGAACCTCGGTCCATCTGTTGTGCTCTGTTGGCCTATCCTGTGTCCTTTCTCTTGTTAGTTCTGACTCAGGGAATTGGCAGAAACAGAAAGAGGCATACTAAGAACTCGAAGGGAATCAGTCTAGAATTGAGGCAAAACTGTAATGACATGGGTAGAGGGCAGGGCAGAGGGGAAGCGCTGACCCCAAGGACTGGTCTTTTAGTGACAGAAAACTTCAGACTTCAAATGACTCCAACTACATCCCAGACTTTTCTAGTGACGAACATAAGCATGAAAATATATCTCATTCTTCAATTGGCTCGAGAATTAGTTAGATTATTTTTGAGTCAGAATGAAATATTCTACTGCCTGGATTAAGAGGTTTAGGAAAAGATGTCAAGTATGTCAAGTAGCAAGATTTGAGTTCTGGGCTTACAACCCGAGGAAAAGGGAACTGGTAGAAACTTGAGGTCGAGTAAGAAGTCACAGGATCCCTGTACATATCAGTGAACAGCAGCCCTGAAAGGAAGGAATCCCCATGAGACAGTCTCCATGGAGAAGGTCGCTGGGGAAATGCAAGACTGGTAGCTTATGCTGTGATGTTGTGATTGATAACAGAGAAATATGGATGTGTTATTTCTTGAAATGTCTTCTAGTTCTTTCTCCGTTCTTACAACTTTACTAAAATCCACACTAATCTTGTGTTGGCACTTGAAGAATGAAGGAAGAGGAACAGCACAGGCTCAAGCAATGCAGCAGGACAGTGGAGAATTCAATGGAAAAGTAGAAAAGAGAGAGAAAGAGCGAGTGCATCCAGAGCAATCCAATTCCTCAGAGGCATCCAGGACACATGGAGACTGGGGTTCGGAGTTACGTAGGATGGTGTGGTAGTTTGAATATCCCACATTGACTCAAGTGTCAAAATTAAACTTGTGACTTGGATATCCAGCATGGCTAGAGGAAGTGTCATTGGGGGGGTGGATCCTGGGGTCCAGCCCAAAGGTGTGTTTAGGGGTGACTGAATTCTAACCCAAAGGTAGGTTTGAACTCTGGGGATCCTTCTTGCTGCAGGTTTGTGCTTGGTGGATTTTTGGTGTTTGCTGGCTGGTGGTGGTTTCTCTCTCTGCTTGGATTTGTGAATGGGAGCTAGCTTCTTCCACCATTGATGGAACTTCCCCTGGATTCTGGAGGCTTGAAATAAACCCCTTTCTCCCATAAAACTGTTTGGTTAGATGTTCACCCCAGCATCATGGAACTGTCGGCGACAGGTGGGCTCGAGCTACTTCTCTTGTATGTTAAAGGACAGGGCACTGTTTAGACTGAAATCCCAATAGCAGACACTTGGATTCCATCAGAAGAGCTCTACGAAATGAAATAACTCATGCATGCCACATGCACCCATGCCAAGGAAGCCTGGGGTCCTGATAGACATTCTCCCCAGGGCCTGGGACCTCACTTTCTCATGCATATCCAGCTGTTCTTTGGACTCAGCCACAGTGCTCTCCAAAGAATCAAGCCATAAGTACTCCATCACAGGGAAGACAGGTTTACAATAGCTGGGGCCAAATGCGTCATTTAAACCCAGGGAGAGGCTAGGGTTGTCAAGGGAGAAGCGAGGGATCCCCCAGCTCTTCCCAGCTTTTGTGTTCTGTGAGTCTTAAGAGAGAAAGGTTTTGTGCAGTGATGAATAAAATGGCCTGGCTGGGTGTCAGCTGGTCTTCCCAATCTGACAGCTGGCAGGGGAAGAAGGATGAGTCTCTAAGGAGCTGGTCAATCTGCCTGTGAGATTTGCTGTCATTCACTGTTTGCATGTAGACTACATAATATCCGTGACATGCACAGAAGGCCTAAGGATTCTTGGGAATGAGAGAAGCTCAGGGGTGGGCCATATCTAGGACAACACAAATTAGAACAGAGACTACAATGTCACACGTGGGTGATCTCAGCTGCAGAGGGTGCTTAACAGTCAGAGAGGCAGGACAAAGGAAGTCACTTCTGCAGTTAGGGCCACAACCGGAAGCTGGAGGGAGTGTTGCCTGGCAACCAAAGTCTTCCCTTCTCCCTCCTGACTTTGCAGTGCCTGAAAGTAACTATACAAGCCCTTCATTTTTTTATCTTTATTATGAATAATTATATACATTGTATCAGCACATCTTGTGAAGGTGTCCCCATTTCCCTCCTCTCCGTCCCCTAACCCCAGGGGTCCTTCTTGGTGAACATTCTGGATCTGTCCATAGGTTAGGGGGTTATGAACTGCACCAGAGGGAGCCAGTTTTCTTTCTTTTTATTTTTCTTCCCCCTTTGTGTATTACACAAGTCCTTCATAATAGGAGGAAAAAAATGATGACGCTAAAACAAAATAGACTAATTGAGAGGGGGAGGGGACATGAGGGAGGGTGGGGAGGAACTTAAAATGGTTTATTGTCTATAATTATGAAAGCTACCAATTTAAAAGTTAAATGAAAAGAAAAAAAGAGAGCATAATAAGATGTTTCATGATTTTTTTTCTTTCCTGAACCCTCATTCTTCACCTGATTTTACCTAAAATTCATTGGATGCCTAGTGTGATTTGTTTGAGACTTCATAGGGCTGCTGAGTGGAGAAAGATCATTCCTCACGTGACCCCTCAGTCCCATCACGTTCCTCTGAAGCACCTGGTTTGCTCCTTTCTTAGTTAAATATTTTATTTATTTATTTGCAAGGAGAGAGAGAGAGAGAGAGAGAGAGAGAGAGAGAGAGAGAGAGAGAGAGAGAGAGAGAGAGAGAGAGAGAGAGAATGGGCATGCTAGGGCCACCAGCCACTGCAAACAAATTCCACATGCATGAGCCACTTTGTGCATCTGGCTTTACATGGCTACTGGGGAATCAAACCCAGGTTGTTAGACTTTGCAGGCAAGAGCCTTAACCATTGAGCAATGTCTCTAGCTCATGGTTTGCCAATTTCTACTATGACCAAAATGTGAGGAAAGGCTCACTCACTAGGAGAAAGAAATCACATGCCCTGCCCCCACACCAAAAGCCTAAAGAAAAGGTAGGTTGATGAATTTGTGTATGCACTTCTCCTGTGGGCCAGGAGAACCAGGAGTTAGCTACCAGGACAAGACTGAGCCCTGCCTGCAGAGGCTTGGATCTCCTGAAGCCCAGTGTGCTCCCAGACACTACAGAAAACCATCTCCCAGCTCCTGTGATGTGGTGCTCTTCAGAGCTTTGGTGACAGAAAGCACACCCCCACTCCCCTGGGGAACTTACAGGCCCTTGAGAATAGAATCACCACTCCTCATTTCTTTGTTCTTTAAAAATATATGAGGGGCTGAGGAGGTGGCTCACTGGTTAAGAGCACTTGCCTCTTAAGCATGAGGTCTTGAGAGGGCCCAAGACCACTTGTGTTTGATTTCCCCAGAAACCACATTTTTAAAAAATGCTGGGGCTGGAAAGAGTGCTCAGTGGTTAAGGCACTTGCTTGTAAAAGCCTGATAGCCCTGGGTTCAATTCCCCAGTTCCCATGTAAAGCCAGATGCACAAAGTAACACATGCATCTGGAGTTTGTTTGCAGTGGTAAGAAACCCTGACATGCCCATTCTCTCTCTCTCTCTCTCTCTCTCTCTCTCTCTCTCTCTCTCTCTCCTTGCAAATAAATAAAAAGTATCTATATATTTAAAAAGCTGGACATGACAGGCACACACACACACACACACACACACACACACACACACACACCCCTTAACCCCATGTGGAAGTGTCATGCAGAGACTGGGAGAATCTCTGGGCCTTGCTGACCAAAAACTGCAGTTCCAAGGTGAAGGAGTGACTTGATCTCAAGGAAGAGCTAGAGAAGACTATCCTAATTTTTCTCTGGCCACCACACACTCATGCACAGCACACACCACACATTAATACACTATACTGCACATACTCTATGCATATGTGCTGATGTGTGTGTGTGTGTGTGTGTGTGTGTGTGTGTGACTCAGAAATGCCCTTTTGGTCATAGGAAGTACCACCATTATTTCTGCTGTTGTTGTGTGGTTATTTTCTCAGAATTGAATCATTTCCTATCGGAGGGAGGAGAGAAAGCTCTGGGAAGGGCTTCTTGAGGTTGCAGCTGCCTTTGAGTCCCACATGCCCCTGTAAATAAATAGCCACAATCAACTGAGTAGTCCATCAAGCATGGGCAGAATCACACCCTGGTCTCTTGTCAGTGCCCTCTCTGGGGTGGACAGACCTTTGTTCACACAGCATCTGGGTTGCATTACACTTGGCCTTTTCCATTCCATCCTGCCATTTTTCTTGCATATTAAAGGGAAGGATGACCTCCAGAAGAAAGGTTTGTAATCATAGAAAACCTCTGGATTATGCTATGGAAAAATGTGAATGAAATTGGAAGTGTTGTGATCCTGGTAGCCTGGCTGATGTACACTGAGGGATCCAGCTATGTATTTTCCCCTGCATTTTAGCCGCATAGATTACCAAATAGATTACTAAATAGAATTCAATATTCCTGTCAACTTCAAGCTAGGAGAGAGGATCAGAACCACTGAGTCATCTCCCAGAACACTGCCAATGTTTAAGCTGGTTCTCCAGCCCACTTCTGAAGCCAGGGGAACGCTGTTTTTCCCTCTAGTGCCTCTCGATGTCAGTAATAGCAAAGAAGTCATTTGCCATGGCTTGTGTTTCTTGGAGCAGAGCCAAGGGTCCAGTGCCCAAGAGGGACAGTGTAACTGTGACTGAATGGGACTTAGACTTATAGCCAGAATGTCACACCATGCCTGGTAAAAAAAAAAAAAAATAGTCCTCGCTCATGCTAAATGCTGCTCTCACCATCCCTCTGAATCACACTTCCACACAATTCACACTTTATGTTGTGGAAAAGAGATCCTCACAGAGGTCTTTGAGAGAATAATTTCTGAGCATTTCCCCCTGGCATTCTGTGAGGAGGCAGATTTTGTAAGACCAAGATTTTCTCGTTCGTGAGGCAGCAGGCAGGGAAGTGGAAAAGAAACCACTGTGATCCTCAGTTGTATTGTGAAGAGAAGAGACCACCTTTTCATAGTGATTGCAACACCTGGGCCAAGAGTATCAATAGATACCAGCACCTCACAGACAAGATTTGATACTGGAAGCACCCCAAAGCCATGGACCAGATGTCTGCCAACAATCTAGGGATAAGGATGTCTTCCATATTAGTTACTTTTCTTATTACTGTGAAGAAATGCCTCACAGAGGCAACTTAAGGAAGGAAGGCTTATTTTGACTCACAGTTCAAGCTTGCTGTCATCATGGCGGGGGAAAACCATGTTGGCAGGAAGCTAGCGGGTTACACTGCACCCATAATCAGGAAGCAGAGATGGATAAATCTTCGTGTCCAGCTAGCTTGTCTCCTTTTTATACAATCTGAGAGGGATTTGGAGGACGACCCCTCCCACAGGTAGATAGGACATGGCCTCAGACAGTGACCTCATGTCACCTTATCAAGGACATTCCCAGGCCGGAGCTTTGCCACCCACCCCCAAGCGAAAAAAAACCTTTAAAGGTCCTAACTTGAACTTGGGACACATGTTTTTTTCCTGTCCTGACTGCTTGGCTGGAGGTGCGTGGACCGGGCCTGTGAGTTGTGCCCCTTCCCCTCTCTGATCTCATTACCAGGATCAGAGGGGGAGGGAAGGAATTTTCCCTTTAACATGTGTGCTATTTCCCCCCCCCCCACTTTTTGGTGATTCTATGCACTTTTGATGATGATTTGTAAATCTCATAAACCACGTGGTGACTGGGCTGCTCCCCTATCCAATTCCCCCTTCCCTTAACTGATGTTAATCTAGAATAAATGTGTGATAAAAATGATTCTGTCCAAGTGTCCAATTCTTTGGCATTAAGGGACACAAACTCAAGGGGAAGTCCCGAGTGTCCACCCTCTGTGCCCAAATCCCTGTTACAAATCCTGACCCCCTCCAGCCCATGGGATGGTGCCCCCTACAGTTAAGGTGGGTATTCTTTCTTATTTGACCCAATCTAGAAACTTCTACACAAGCACGCTTAGAGATATGCCTTCTAGGTTACTGCAGAGCCAGTTGCCATTGCTCCATCTTAACTGTGTTCATCTGACTCCTGTTGTTAATAAAACAATACCACAGACTAGATTCTCATTAATGGGCTCATGGTCTCTTGAGGTACAAGGTTGATGGACTTCTTGCCAGTAGAGTCCTGATTTACTGAAGTCACTATACGGAGAGACAGGAGTGTGTGTATGTATATGGGTTTCTTCTGGTCTCCCTCCAGCTTCTTATAAAGCCACTAGTATTCAACGATGGGAATTCCATTCCGATGATTTTAATCTAATCACCTCCTAGAGTTCCCATTTCTAAACACCACAGGTTAAGTCCCCCCTTTCTTTATCTCATTATTCTGTTTTCAGACCCAAGTCCATCTGCTCAGTACTCAAACACCAATACTTGAAAGACAGAGTTGGTAGGAAGAAGCCCAGGTTTATTCAAGGGCCGTCACCCTGGAAGATGGAAAGAACCTTGTCTCACTAGTCTTCTGGAGTGCTGGGGATTAGGCTAGTGTTCTACCACTCAACTCTATGCCCGGATCCAAAAGAGCTTTTACAAGAGAGGAAAAGGGGTCCAGAGGGCAGAAAGACTAGAGGCTGGATGGAGTCTTTATTATCCAGGACATGTGTCACTCTTAGATTTATTTTCTAGCCAGAACAACAAAATCAACCTTGACTTCTTGAGGTTAATTCCTGAAATTCTTTAGATGAACATACCGTTTTTCTTTTGGGGGGTATTTATTATTTATGTTTCTTTGAGGTAGGGTCTTACTGTAGCCTCAATAGCTCCAGGTTGACCTGGCATTCACTCTGGAGCTCAGACTAGCTTTGAACTCATGGTGATCTTCCTACCTCAGACTCCCACGTGTTGGGATTATAAGCATGAGTGACCTTGCCTGGTTCGACATAACTTAGTGACATAGCAGGTTACAAGCTTTGTGTCAATTGATGCGCAGGGTGGGCTTACTACATGTTCTGGTGTTATCAGAAAGTCACCAGATTTTCTGGGTGGAGGCTCCCGGGCTGTCCTTGGGTTCTCATTCCCAGGCCATTGACCCATATCAGACCCAGGGCCTGAAGATTTGGATATGAACATCTGTTCTCTCTGAGATTGGGATATATGACTGGGGTGGGCGGGGGCCTGGAGGATTCAGACAATATTTCAAGTCAAAGATTAAGACTTGGTTAAAAGAACAAAAGTATAGCAACTATCTTCTTATAGTTGGGACAAAACACACAGCCAGAAGCAGTTTGTGAGAGGAAAGGGTTTATTTCAGGGTTACAGTTTTGAGGGGAGGCTTCATCGTGGTGGGGAAAGCATGACCGTCAGCTCACATCTACAAACATCAGCTGCCGAGAGAGCAGTCTGAGGGAGCTAGCTCTAAACACTAAGTGGACTGGATTAATTTTCATCCAGATTTACTCTCCCTCCACCCCCAGTGACACACCTCCTTCAGCAAGGTTTCACCACCTGGAGTCTAAGTTAAAGGGCTTCATCACAGGCTATAAGGGACATTTTATATTCCAACTACCACACAAATGATTCTTCGACAGCTTCAATTTGACCATAGGTCTGAAGTCAGGGGATCAGTGACAATAATGGGCCTTGATAGTGAAAGAAAGCTCTAAGCCAAAATGTCCCTCTGTGGTTCTGGGCAAAGGCTGGAGTCTCGGTATGGTGGGATTGAGCGAGGAGGAAAGCAGGTTGGCCCACTACCTTACAGAGTGAGCAAAGGAAAACCCAGTCTGTCTCCAGGATGGAAGATGAAATGAGTTTAGGTTAGACAACCTCGAATGGGGTTGATGGAACCCTTGTTCCCCTGTGGTCTCATTTAAAAGAATGAACACGCAGCTGGCCAAGAGGTCTTGCAATCTGATGGATCGGCTGTCGAGTATGATGAGCGACCTGGGCACCAGTGATGACTATTTGATAGTGACCCACTTCTCTGGCCACTTACCGCTAATTACAGGACAGCGTGTTGGCTGGCACATGGAAGTCACTGTCAAACACAGCGTAGTGCAAGCTACTCACGCAGAGCTTCAATTAAACTGTGGCTTCACGTTCTCTCTCAGTCTCAGTAACTTTTAGCTTTACTCTGAAGCTGGGTGAATGCACAAGCCCTGGTCATGAGACATCAGCAGACATTCTTAGTAAGAAATTTAGAGACCACTCTTAGCCTAAAACACATTCGAAGTAAGAAACCAAGTTTTATGGTTTGGATATAATAATGGCCTCCAAGGCTCATGCGTTGAAGGCTTGGTCCACAGCTGGTAGTAATATTAAAGAGTGATTGCACCAGGCATGGTGGTGAACGTCTTTAATCCCAGCACCTGGGAGGCAGAGGTAGGAGGATCACCAAGAGTTTGAGGCCACCCTGAGACTACATAGTGAATTCCAGGTCAACCTGGCCTAGAATGAGACCCTACCTCAAAAAACAAATTAACAACAACAAAAAGGAGTGATTGGATCTTGAGGGTGCTAATCTTATCAATGGGTGAATTCATTGATGAATTCATACTGGGTGGTTTATTAGGAGGTAGGGTTTGGTTGAAGGAAGGAGGAGGATAGCTGGAGGCTGCCTTTACAGGTATATCTTGTCTCTCTCTGTCTCTGTCTCTGTCTCTGTCTCTGTCTCTCTCTCTCTCTCTCTCTCTCTCTCTCTCTCTCTCTCTCTCTGTTTTCTTCTGGGCCACCACGAGGCCAGCAGCTTTGTGCCTTACCTCAGGGTCAGAATCAGTGAAGCCAGCTGGAATGGATGGAAACCAGGCCTTTCTTCTTTTCAGTTGTTTTCTCATATATTATGATAATATATAACATCCCAGTAATTTAAAAAAAAACCTGATTACCACACCAAGATTCCAGCAGGCTAGTTGAAACCCCTCTGAGTTACTGAGTTATAGTGGACAGATCTGGGGACATATCTGGCTTCAGGATTCCTCATTTCTGACCCCTAGACATGACACTTTTCATTGTACAGCTTAGGATATTCATTGGTTTCTACCACTGCACTTTCCCAGCACAATATCCCCAGCCAAAGTTCACCATCACCCACTTAAAGCTGCAGCATAGCTCGAAGCATCCTTTTGTCGGCAGACTTGATGGCAAAAATTACTTAGGCTGTTAACCGAACATGCAGTGTGCAGCCCCCAGGCCCTATCTCCCATTGAGACAGAAGCCTGTTAACAGTACCAAACCCAACTGGAGAAATGATTCGTGCAAAAAGCCTTTCGCTCAGGGCACCTGCCTTTGTGCAGTGTTCTGGATTCCTGGAAGCTCTCCTTACTGTGACCTCCAGGAGGTGAGAACCCAGGAGTCTTTTCCACCCATCCCAGTAGACCCAGGCAGCCAGCAGGCAGCCTCAGGCTACAGAGACTGACCCTACTGCTGCTTGGGTGATGTATGGGTTGATGTCCGCAGGGCTTTGATGCCCACGTGGGGCTCGGCAGGGACTCCAGGCTATCCTCTGACGAGAGTGAATTGATGGACTTCACCAACACATTAGTGTCAGCTTTTCAGAATCACATAGGGATGCTCTTGTGTCCAATCCGTCTTGACAGGGAAGAATACTGATCTGTGATTTGTTTTATGAAGGCTGAGCGGGGAGACTTCAGGCCACAGAGAAGCCCTTACAAGCAGGAGTTATTCAAGGCAATCCTTGCTTTTCTTTATCTTCATGCATCTAAACCCTGGCCATCTTTTCAATTTTATTTTATTTTATTTTATTTATTTGAGAAAGAGAGAAAGTATGAGCACACCAGGGCCTCTTGCTACTGCAAACAAGTTCCACATGCATGTACCACTCTGGGCATCTGGCTTTATGTGGGTACTGGAAAACTGAACCCGGGTAGGCTGGCTTTGAAAGCAAGTGCTAAGTCCCAGTCCCACCTTATTTTATTTTTGACAGTTTCATACATACACATGATGTGTTTTGCTCATATTTCCCCACGACCTTCTCTCGTCTCCCTCCATCTCCTGCTGAACATCAAGCCCTTCCCAATAGCTCCACTTCTACTTTGATGTCTTTTGTGTGTGTGACCCACTGAGTTCAATCAGGGTTGCTTGTGTGAGCATAGGGGATGGTTATTTACCAGAAGATGGCTAATACCACTGAAGAAAATGTCTTTCCCCTTCTCCTAGCAACCACCAGCAGCTAGTAACTCCCCAGAGAGGAGGACCCTCGACCACTGTGTCCTGGCTGCTTTGACAATGAGAAAAGGGAATCGTTATATGTATTTTCAAGGCTTATGGGTCCTTTGGGTGTATCCACTGAAGAAGGTGGCTTTAAATGTCTGCAGAGGCCCCTCCCTAGATCTTGTCATGAGTCATTTCTCGCCCTCAAGTTCACATCCCTCTCAAGATAATTACTGAGATAATCTTTATGTATGTGGTCCATCCAGCTCCTACCTGGAGGAGAGCTGTGAGGATTCATTGCCCCTGGCACAACAGTTCATTCCACTCTCCCTGTGAGTAGCTGCATCAATGACAGCATCAAGATCTGCTCTTGGGTGTGTGGGGGACTGAGTAGCACCTCTGGGGATAAAGATGGAAAGAGACCCACCACGGGCTTCTTGCAAGTGAGAGTTTGGGTCTCACCCTAACACAGAAAAAGCAGCAAGAGTCAAACAGTTAGGAAGTGTTAGTGGCTGCAATTACTGGGTGTCAGTTCTGCCAGATTCCACCTGCAGGGGTGTGCTAAATTCAGCACATTGCTTTATTGGTGTTGTCCAGCACTATCCCAAAGATGCAGGGTGCTAAGCCCAGTTCCAGCAGCCTGGCCTAGGTTGGGGGCTGGAAATCAACAGGAGTTGTGAAGCTCACTTGGCGAGGTACCCAAGTTCAGATCGACCCTGTTAAGAAGCAGGTCGCTGAGCTGGGGTTGCTGGGACATGATGACAGATCAGTTGGAACCCAGTGGGAGACAAGTCTCCCTTTCTGAGTTACCACCTGTGTGAAGTACTCCAACATTGGCCTCTAGGGAGCCAGGCTGTTTCGGAAAGATTTGTATCACAATGAATTTCAGCATAAGCAATTTAAAAGACTGGTCGCTCAAATTAGATAAACTACACTAATTAAATAATGCCAAAGAATCTCAGAACAAAATCCTTAGAGAAGGGGTAGGCAAACTGTAGTGTGCATTGCCAAGCAGATGGTATAAATAAGCTTCAAATGGAATAAAGCCACATGTTTAGTTAAAAATTACCCATGGTACTTTGTAGCCATGATGGAAATGTTAAATAATAGTAAGAGACAGTGTAGTTCAAAAAGCCCAAAAAAGCCCCAAAAGCCTCTATCTAGGCTCCTTTGGGCTACTTTCCAGCTCCTGCCCTGGAGCAACAGTTCTAGGACCTGCTGTGGTCACAAACCCAAAAATTTGATGAAATTTGTGCGAAATCTGGCTTCAGAGAGTGACCAGATCAGGGATATTAAACTGATGGCTCAGAATCAAATCCAGCATGTGGAAAAGTGTTCTTTGGTCAGCATAGGAAGGCTTCCCTTCAAAATTAGGAATATTATAAAGTCAGGAGGGGTTGGAGAGATAGGACCTGGGGTTGATCTCCAGAATCTATACCAAAAATTTTTTAAAATGTTGGGTGTGGTAACATGTATCTACATGTCTAGCACCCAGGATGTAGAGGAAGGTAGATCCCTGGGGCTCACTGGCCAGCCAGCCTAGCCTAATTGATGAGCTCCAGGCCAGCATGAGACATTCTCAAAAAGGAGTTGTTGGAGACGTAGCTCAGTAGTTAAAGGCGCTTGCGTACAAGGCCTGTTGGCCCAGGTTTGATTTCCCAGGACCCACAGAAAACCAGATGAATAAACTGGCACATGCATCTGGAGTTAATTTGCAGTAGCAAGAGGACCTGGCTTTCTCTCCTCTTTCCTTCTCTCCTTGCAAATAAATTAATAAATCTAATTAGGTGGATAGTGTTCCTGAGTGTAGCAGACACCGTCTTGTTGCTCAGACAAAGCATTCAACCAGAAACAGCTTATAGTAAGAAAGGGTTTATTTCAGGTTTACCATTTTGGAGGGAAGTTTCATCATGGTGGAGAAAGCATGTCAGCCCAAGCAGCTTGGGGTGTCACATCGTCACAATAAACAGGAAGGAAATCAACCAAGTAAGGCAGCTCTAAAACACAAGTCTGACAGGGAGGCTACTAAAAATAGAAACTAGGTAATCCAGAATGGTGTATATTTGTTAACCTATACTGTTCTCACTCTCCGATGGAGATTGTGTTTGTATTTTTCAGGATATAGCGAGTGAGCTGTGGCCCATATAACCCTACCACCCGACAGCAGGCCAAAAGATGAGACCATGGCAAGAGATGAGCCACCACAGTCATATTGTGGAGGATC
>PVHP010013412.1:27222-41157 GCA_004024765.1 Zapus hudsonius | reverse complement strand
CCAAACTGGTGAGCTCCAGGTTTAGTGAGAAACACAAAACATAAGGTGGAGAGTGATTAAGGAATGTCAACCTCTGCCCCTTCACACACACACTTGAGAAAGCACACATGCAGGTACACACATCTGACCATACATGCACTCACCACACACACACAGAATAATAATAATAATAATAATAATAATAATAATAATAATAATGAGCTAATACTGGATTGTTCAGGTGTTTGGATCTGGGGAAGAGAAGGAGGTAGAACGGGAATAGCTGACACATGAGATGATGTTGAATTTTCAATTTACCATCTTGCCAGCTGTTGAATTGAAAATTCCTCCAAATTGAAATATTCCTTCTTAAAGAAAGGAGGAAGCTTTGGAGACTTCAGGAAGTCTAGTCTAAGAAAACTGAAACTTAAAAGGTCCATGACCATTCTCCAAGGTGACAGGAGTGGTGAACTATTGAGGGGTAGTCTCTTACCAGTGTTGTGTAACAATTGAAATATTCCCTCCTGTGGAGAAGAGGGAAGCTCAGGAGACTCAGAGAGTCAACAAGTTTGGGTAAAAGGTTACAAGTTCTCACCTGAAGTCTATGTAAAGGGAAACAAGTGCTTGGCGAGAGACTCTCCAACCAGCCAAGGTGTCTGCAGGTTGTGCATTGAGCCTCAGAGATGTAGCTTCTGTGAGTCATCCCCTGCACTGGGGTTGGGGGGGGGCTTTTTGATGATGCAGCTGTCTTTGAGGCATCCATTGCTCCTGTAAATAACCCCCAAACTGACTGTGGTGCAATGGTACTTAGTTCTGTCACCTGAGCCCAATCGGGAATGAATAGATATGAGTTCATGTCTTTCCAGGGAAAGTTTCCAGCTGTTGTAGTTTGAATAATGTCCCCCAATAGATTCAAAAGTTTATTATAATTGTAAATTGTCTCCAGCCAGTTCTGGCTGGAGGAGGTGTGTCACCTTGGCCAGATCCTAGGGTTCAGCCCTAAGGTGTTTCTGGGATGGGTCTGGAATTCTAGCTATACATATGCAAAAAGCAGTCTGAGCTCAAGCCTGGAGTTCCTCTTGTTTGCTAGTTTGGAGTGTGCTTGCTTGAGGTGCTGGTGGTGGGCTTCTGTCTCTGTCTCTGCTTGGATCTGTGAAAGGGGGCCAGCCTTTTTTCTTTAACTTCCCCTGGGTCTGTTATTTCAATATATACTTTCCTTCCCCAGAATTGTGCCTGGTTTGGAGATTTATCCCAGCGACGTGTGGCTGACTATGACACCAGCAATACCATCCTATGTTGCAAGCTTTGAAGGAAGGCTGATGTCTTCAACAGGCTGAATATTAACAAAGACATAGCTGCTTGCCTCTTCCTATGACACTCACCCTTGATGATACTTTGGTTTTAGTCCAGTGAGACCTCTCCTCTCCCCCAACAACTATAAGATGGTACATTTGAGTTGTTGAAAAAACCCAGATGTGTGGTGTTTTGTTACAGCAGCAAGAGGAAGCTAATACAGGAGGCGAGGGTATGTGGTCTCATGGGAAAGCAGGAAGGTTCTGGGGCCACATACGCACTTTGCACTTTGAAAGTTTGGGTTTGAATGGAGAATGTCTCCCACAGCCTCACATGTTTGTGACAAAAGCCTTATACTTGATCCCCAGCTGGTGGAACCTTTGATAGTTGGAGGCTTGCTGGAGGAGGCCTGTAACTGGACAGGGGGGGGGGTCCAGCCCACTAGCTGCTGATAGCATGCTCATTCTCACTCTTGCTGCTTCCTCCCTGCTGACGTGACAAGACATGACACCCAGCTTTCTGCTTATCCCATGCCTTCCCCCATG
Organism: Zapus hudsonius; assembly: GCA_004024765.1. Taxonomy (NCBI): domain Eukaryota; kingdom Metazoa; phylum Chordata; class Mammalia; order Rodentia; family Dipodidae; genus Zapus; species Zapus hudsonius. The sequence continues at coordinate 39,340 of PVHP010013412.1, read as the reverse complement.
ACGATCAAACTTCCCCTAGAAAATGTCAGCTGAAATAAACCCTTTCCTTCCAGAATCTGCTTCTGGTTAGTGTTTAGTCTCAGCAATAAGAGGGCAATGGTACAACAGTTGCACTGTACTGGCATGAACAGCCCCTAGGCCACACTCTTCCTGCTCCTGCTGGGTCCTTACTCAGTTCCACCCAGTCTTGCATTCAGTGGGTGTTTAGAACTGTGATAATGATACCATTTTTTTTTTTAAATGAGGCACCTACATCATCAAAGTTAGGGGTATATAAGGGCTGCAGTGAGAGGCCACCGTGGGTCTAGTCTGTCCTCATAGGTCACGGCATTTCTGCATGGGTTCAAGTTCATGTTTATTCTCTGTCACTTCCCTTCCTGAGGGGCATTCTTCCATCCTCAGGCTCACCATCAATGTCTTTAGTGGATCACTTAATTACATAAGGTCAAACGATCACAAAAAAGCCCTTATTTTATCCACCACATTAGGGGCCCTTTTCTTCAGTCTGAACTTTGACTGTTGTAGCTATACCTTTAAATTCCTTTGACTGTTGGTGGTGATGTTTTTATTTATTTATTTATTTAAGCATTTTGATGTTTTTGGAACAGGAATTGGTGCTGGGCTTTTGAACTCTGTTAGTGCCTCCTGCCATACAGACTGTAAGTCTTCTGAGGTTATTTCTGCACAGCTAAATTCATAGTTTTCCTTTTATTTAGTGGAGAGGCTTTTTCTTGGTAACTGATTCATCTGTCTTCGAATTTACTAGTCCCATTTTGTATCAAGAATTCCTGAATAAAAGAAGTAATACATGGTGGTAGAACTAATACTCATGTCTTGATGTCCCCTCGTATCCTGCCAGACATGAGAAAAATGTGTTTATAATCCATAGCAAGAACTTGGCACCCATCTTACCTGTTACTGCTCTGGGGGCTCGATGCCACTCAGCCTGCTGTTTTCTCCTTGGTGACAGACTCTCTGAGCATCACTCAGCTCCAGAGAAGGATGGGAGGTCATGGTGGGCTGAAAGCCAGCACAGTCCTAACTCGAATTTCAATGTTGTAGAACTTACCCCCTCACTCCTGTACTGCTCCTGCTATGCTGACCTTGAAGCCATCCTTCCCAGCTAAAACAGAAATCCTTCCCCCAGTCTTGACTTTTTGCTCCCTTTAAGAAATATGGCTTCTTTCTGTACACCACCCCAGATGAGAAGGAAAGAAATGAGCAATTTTCACCTCCTTCTCTTTGACCAAAGTAACCCATAGTTTGTTATGTAAGTCTCCAATTCCCTTCATGCAATAAGACTAAAATCTTCAAAACAGGTAAACAAACAGGTCACCACTGTGACCCTAGGTAGCTACTTAGATGGAGTTTATTTGTAATGTTAAACAGAAGCCAGATTGAGAGAAGTCTGTTTCTATATACAAACTGGTCAGTATATGGTACCCAAGAGTGTTTACAGATGCTGACCTCTGATGACCACTGCTCCCGAAGGCCTGTGTGAGTTACCCTGCTAGGGTTGCTAGACTTTATTACAAACTAAAGCTACAGGACAGGACACTCTGGGCCAAGGGATATTGTATGAATATCTATTATTCCTGCCTTGCTGATCATACAACAAAATATTGCCTCAGAAAGCTTAGACAGCGTGTGTGTGCACATATATGTCATATATTTACATATCATGCATACTATATATATCCCATATATGTCAGACATATATACATATATGCTCATATATATATATTTAATCATATAGTATATCATAGCACATTGTTCACGAAGACATGAAATACAGTTTTACTGTTGCAGCTAGCACATTGTTTTATCCTAGGAGAGCCATCTTATTCCCCTGGGCCTCAGTTTCCCCACCTATAAAGAGAAGTAATTAGACTTTATACTTTAAAACACATTCTAGCACTAATAGGCTGCCATTATCTACAAATGGAGAGATGTTAGGGAAGGGATGAGAAACCATCACCTACAGCCTTACAGAGTAGAGATGATCCTAGGCAGCCCTATTTCTGATATAGCTTTATTGAAATTCACAAAGAACGCACTTTAAAGAGAGAAGAGCAGCAGCCTTGGTCTATAGAAGGAAAGTTAGATCTGGCTATCGTCAGACACAAATCAATCAACTAAATAAAGTCATGACGGAGAAAGGGAGAGGAAACCAGCTTGTACTTATGCATTCAGCCAATATGCATCACTTGAGCTGGTGTGCTAGTTAAGGACATCAGTGGTGAGCAACTCAGCTGTGACCCCCCCACTCCTGTGGAGATGGTATTCCAGTGGAGAAAAACAGCGTGGATTCAGTGATCGAGATGAGAGACGGTTACAGGTGGAGATGAGGTCCAGGCCTTCCCAGCTCTGAGACAAAGATAGGGGACAGGGCAGGTTTCCTAGAAATGCTATTTGAACTGGGGCCCGAGTAGGTTATCTGAGATTTATCCAAGGTCAGGTGAACATTCTGGAGGTCAAGGGTTGTTGGGATGGGGTGGCTTTAGGGAGGTTGGAGTTGATGTGCCCTGGATCTGCCCATGTGGCAATAGCGACAGATAGATATATAGAGGGACCGAAGCTGTTAAGTATAATGTAGGAGGTGCCAAGTCTACTTGGCAAGTGAAGGGAAACATAAAATTGAAGGAAAACATCACAGAAAAGGCAGCTAAAATAACTCAGAAAGTCCAAAACCGCATGTTCTCCTACATATGCAGGTCCTGATCTATAATGTTTACATGTGTGTATATAAGGCACAGGGGGACAGAGTGGTGACAAGAGCAGGTAAAAAGAGATAACAGGGAAGGGGGCAGAGGGTGAAAGGACACGCGTGACATGTCGACAGAAAGGGGGGACAGTGGAAAGGAAGGTAGGGGAGATGGGGGAAGAATCAATTAAACAAATGGTATTTGAAAAGGCCATAAAGATACCTAAAATGCTGTTTGCTAACTAAACATTTTTCCCCCATGTGAGTATGATTATTTCTATTTTTTTTCTTCTTTATTGTCCATAATGAGTTACATTGTTTAGTGGGCCAACCATGAGTTGTAACATTTTAAAAAATATTTTATTTATTCATTTTCAAGCAGAGAGATACAGAAAGAAAGAGAGAGAGAGAGAGAGAGAGAGAGAGAGAGAGAGAGAGAGAGAGAGAGAGAGAGAGAGAGAGAGGGAGAGGGAGAGGGAGAGGGAGAGGGAGAGGGAGAGGGAGGAAGAGAGAGAGTACCAGGGCCACCACCTTGTGGGTCTGGCTTACTTAGGTCCTGGGGAATTGAACGGGGGCCTTAGGCACTGGAGAGATGCCTCAACCGCTGAGCCATCGCTCCAGCCCTAAAAAGTTTTCTTAAAAAGACAAATGAAAAAGGAGGCTCAGAATGAGAGACTAGATATGTGTGAAGAACATGTAGAGAGAGAGGTCTGAGCCTATAGGACCCTGTGCTTTGGAGGGCGTGGCTGCTGTGATAAAGGCTGTGGCAACCCGAAGAGAGAATGGAGGCTACCAGGTTCAAGGTCAGGGAGGTCACTGGACACCTGGTGAAAGCAAGTCTTGGAGTAAATAGGTGAATAAATAGAGAAAATCAGTCAATGCAAGGTTGCCTGTGTGTATGTGTTTGTATACAGTCACACATGAAGGGAACTATGTGAGTTGTGAGTGTGGAGACCAGAGGTCCTCATTGGATGTCTTCTTCAATTGAACTCCACCTTGATTTTTTTTTAAACACTGATACATGGAATTCGCCTATTCTGTCAGAGTAGCTAGTCAACAATTCTCAGGGATCGTCCTGTCGGTCTAGCCTAAAGTTGGGGTTCCAGATGTGCACCACCACACCAATCTTTTGCATGGGTGTTGGAGATCTGAACTGGGGGTCATCCTGCTTATACAGCAAGTGCTTTATACAGAGTCTCCAGCCCTCTGCAATTCTTTCAAGTAGACTGATAATGGATATGTAAATGCAGCTTTAAAGAGATGCAGGGAAGAAGACAGGCTGGGAGGGAGCCAGCTTCTCCTGTTTGCACAGTCATTGCTACTTTGGAAGCTCTGCGGGTGTCACTGACCTACTGGCTCCTTTGGTCATTCATCTACCCATTCCTCCCATTCATTCAGTCAGTGACATGAATGAGAGGGGATCCCTCTCATTAGAGACCTTGCCATCTACGAAGTTCAATGTTTGCTTACATTATTGGAGCGTCTGCTTTGTGCAAACCACTTTGCAATATTGAACACAGAGGTGAATAGGAGCTGGGGGCTCCCTGCCTTCAAGAGTAGGTTCTACTCATCCGCCACACATGCAATAGGACACCCTGGGCATTGTCTCTGCCTCTTCGCAGCTCTCAGTGATGGCAACTGCTGAGTTCAGAACTCCAAGAACCAAGTCTCATATGATGTTCCTTACAGAGAGAGCATTATGGAACTGTGTGGGATGTCCAAGGGGAACAGAACAGAGGTGTCCCATTGGTCATCTACTGCTGCACAGCTAATTACCACAAACATTTATTGGTAGAGTCTGAGAGCTCTCCACCTATGCCCCTTCTCACGCTCCCCTACCTACCTGGCCAAGTTCACCCTGGGACTCCAGGACAGCCTCCTGCTATGGCAATTGAATATATTTCTGAGCAAAGAGGTCCCTCACCTTTCCTCAGCCCTTACCTATGCATACCACTCAAGGTCCCATGTTTCTTACCTCTTCCTTGAAAACCCTGGTCCTGGCCCTCCTCACTCTCTTTTTGGCCTTCCTGCTATGGGTGGGGTACATGGTGCATCTTTCTTTCTCCCCATTTCTCCCATCTTTCCCTCTCTTACTCTAGTGTATAGATACCCCTCTCTCTTTCATCTTTCCCTCTCCTCCATTACAATAAAGTCTTAGGTCCAAGAAGGTATCTGTCTTTGTATATTATCTCACTACTGCTGGGGAATAGGAGGGCAGGCAGAGTTTACTTCATCCAGTTCCTCTGGTGTCTCTCACAAGACAGCATCTCATTGGAAGGTTTTACTAGGAAGGACTGCTTTCAGGCTTCTGTGACTGTTTAAAGACTCCAGCTCCTTCAGAGCTATCTGACTTAGTGTGCTGTGCATATGAGTTTCTTGTCAGATGTTAGCTGAATACCTGGGCCTACTGCATAGGTCCAGCTTGCTTCATCAAAGAAAGCAAGCCAAGGAGCGATGACAGGGCCAGAAGATGGCTCAGTGGGTAAAGTGCCTTCCAAGCAAGCAGGAGGATCTGAGTTTGGATCCCGAGCACCAAGCAAATGCTGAGAGTGGTAGCATGTATCTGTAATCCTAGTCCTGGGGAGGAGGAGACAGGAGGAGCCTGGGGATTTTCTGGCTAGCTGGTCTAGTCAAATTGGTGAGCTCTGGATTCAGTGAAAGATCCCAATTCAAAGATTAGGTGGAGAGCAATTAAGGAACATTGACCTGTGGCCTTTACATGTGTGTGTGCGTATACACACACACACACACACACACACACACACCACACCAGAATGCACACATTCCCCCAAATGCCTACAAAAATGCATACATACACACACATAAGCATCCAATGCAAAACAATACAAAGGAAAGAAAAGCCTGGGGAGATAGCCCTAGACATAAGTTCTTCTGCAATCATGAGTTTTGGAATTGTGAAAAACGAGAAGCTGTGGCAGGCGTCTATAACCCTGTAACCCCAGGATGTCTGCATGGGAGAAGGGAGGCAGAGACAAGGGAATTTCCCAGACTCATAGCCATCCAGGCGAATGCAGCAGTAAACAATGAACAGCTAAACAGACAAGACAGACTGTGAGGACTGACATCCCATGATAATCTCTGACCTCCACACCCATGCCAGGGAACATGTGAACATGTGTGTATACGTGCACACACACATATACACACACACATACACATACACACACAAACACATACACATACATGCACATACATACACATATACACATGCACACACATGCACACATACACACACATACACACATTCACACATACACACTCATGCACACACATACACACACATACACACATGCACACATACATGCACATACACGCACATACACACATACACACATGCACACACATGCAACACACATACACGCACATACACACATACACACATGCACACACATGCACACATACACACACATACACACACATACACACATACACACATTCACACATAAATACATATACACACTCATGCACACACACATACACACATACACTCATATACACACATACACACATACACACATATACACACATACACACATTCACACATACATACATATACACACATACACACATACACACATATACACACATGCACACACATACACACACACAGAAGACAATGGCAGGAAGCTGCTAGTAGCACAGAGTCACCCATGAACCTCATCATAGACACGACATCCCATCCTCCCATGACACTTCACTGCCTGGACAGCAGCTGTGACCACTGTCCTGCTTCGTCACCCTCCCTTGCGCTGGCTCACATAAACACAGGCTGTCTCCGTTTCTCAGTTGTTCTGAAATCTCCACCCTTCTTTGGTATTAAAGACCCGCTCAGTGTCTCCCAAGCCAGCAACATGAAAACTCAAAGATCTGCCCAACCCACATTCTGGCCAGGAAAATCTCTTGGATCTTTTATCACATTTAACGTTTTCATTGAGATAAAGCCACATACTATATGTTCACCACTTAAAATGAACAATCAGCGGCTTTGAGTATATTCCCAGGGTAGTAACCTTTGCTGCGATCCATCTCAGAACTGCCATTTGACCCCAAATAATTCTGTACCCATTAGCAGTCACTCCTGAAGCTTCAATCTCTAGATACCCTCCAACCTACTTCCTGTCTCTATAGATTTCATATTCCAGGCATTTCAAATACACGTCACCAAAGAATGCATGGCCTCTGCATCTCTGTACGTTCTGGTCTTCTCCTTTTTTTAACCTCGTAGATACCTACGATCTCACTAATCTCCACAGATAGCACAGACTGGCCTGGAACTCACTGTAGAGTTGAGGATAATATTGAACTTGCCAAAAACCTGTTTCAGCCACCAAGTATTGGAATTATGGCCCTAAACCAAAACACTTAGCTGGCTTCTTTTACTTTTTCACTTATGTTTGTTTATCAACTATTTATCTATCTATCTGCAAGTGGAGGGCAGGGAGGAAGATAGAGGAGAGAGAGAGAGAGAGAGAGAGAGAGAGAGAGAGAGAGAGAGAGAGAGAGAGAGAGAGAATGGGCACACCAGGGCTCTAGCCACCACAAATGAGCTCCAGATGGATGCATCATATTGCATATGCCCTTTTATGTATCTGGCTTTATGTGGGTACCGGGAAATTGAACTTAAGGCCTTAGGCTTTGCAGGCAAGTGCCTTAACCATTAAGCCATTTCTCCAGCCCCTCTTAATGTTTTAAACTCTGTGTTAAACTTCATCTATATCATAGCATGGACTTGTACTTCTGTAGGGATTATCTTCTTGTTACATATGGAAGGAAAGGGTTTATTTTAGCTCACAGTTTCAAAAGGAAGTTTCCTCATAAAAGGGAAAGCATGACATGTCTGAGAAGGAAGCCTGGGTCATATGTTGTCACAGCTACAGGAAGGACATAGTCTTTGTGAACTAGCTCTGAACACCCAGTAAGCTAAACTAATAAACCTCAAGGTCTGCCCACAATGACACACCTCTTTCCACAGGGCTCCACCTCCCCAAAGCCCCACAACTCCCCCAAATTGCCACCAGTTGATGATTAATCAAGGCACACAAGCCTATGGGGAACACTTTACATTCGAACTACCAGAACTTCACATCTTTGTTGTTGTTGTTGTTTGTTTGTTTTCGAGGTAGGGTCTCGCTCTAGCCCAGGCTGACCTGGATTTCACTATGTAGTCTTAGCCTGGCCTCAAACTCACAGCAATCCTCCTACCTCTGCCTCCTGAGTGACTTCAGATCTTTTCTAAAAATAAATTATATTTGACACAAGTTAACTATGTCTATATTTTGGATAACATCAACATACAGAGTGTCATGAATATACCATATCTTCCTTCCATAATGATGTTATAAACATTGTTAGATGATTTTTTTATATAAACCTGATTCCATTTCTCCTGGGAATGCTAATTTGTTTCCCAAAGCAACTATTCTGCTTTAAATTTCCATGAGCAACGTAGGAGAGTTGCAAAAATTTCCCATCCTTGTCAACTTATTATTATTGGTCCTTTGGACTATAGTCATCCCAGCAGATATGGAGTGATATCTCATTGTGCATTTGCCAGATGGCTGGCCATGCTAAACACCTTTTCTTGGGCTCACTAGTCATTTGTATTCTTTTTTTGGAAAAAATATCTGCTCAAGTCTTTGCTTGGACCCTGTTCTGACTTCTCTGGCCCATCTCCCAATGATATAGGAGTTAAGACAACCTACTACCCAGATAGAGGCTGGGCCTCCTCGGGAAGACTGTGCTTTGGGGAGTAATGGGAACATGAGGATTTTATGCCCAACTGGTCTTTTAGGCTTTTTTCAAACCTGAAGGCTGTCAGAATGTGTCACTACCAAAGTCCTGAAGGATGGTCATCCATAGGAAGGTCATGTGGAGAGCATGATGGAGACATGATGGAGACAGCCACATGGGCTTCTCATGATGTGGGGAATTCAAGATATGAGAGGTGTCAGATGCTGTCCTGGCCCCAAAGATAGGCTTTCTTTGTTTGAAAGCCAAACTCCTTGGGGAATGAGGAGTTTGATTCACCCCTACTTTTCAAGGTCACTATGGAGATCATGCTTTTTCAAAGTCAAAGGATATAACTTATTTATCACTTTACAAACAGGATGCCTAACTCTTAAATAACTGGTAAATAATTAGACATTTAGTAGGTATCCTCCATTTGGTCTCATCTTAGATCCACCTGTCTTAGGATGGGGGTACAGGTATTCTGACTGCAGGGGACCCCTTGACTAAGAACTTATGATCTTGTCAGCTGGGGCTTGGGCACATCACCAGAAACAAGTGGCAAAGGACTGTGAGCAGTGTGTCCCAGCTGAGATAACTCAGCAGCTAAAGATGCTCCCAAGCAATGTGAGGTTTTCCATCTGAGCCCTGCCACGTACTGGTTCTGCAAACCGGTTGAGTTTTTAAAAACTTCTCTGGGTTTGTTTCATGAGAATAGTTGTACGACCTTCCCCAAGAGAGCCCTGGGACTCTAAATGGGTTAATACTTTGGAACACTCAAAATCATGTCTGGTGAGGAGAAAGTATTCAGTAGTGGCCATCATTATCAGAGAGAGAGTCTGGGGGCACCAGCAAAAGCAGACCTCTACAAATCTGGTTGTCTCTCCTATAGAAACCATCCCCAAGGTCATTTCCAAGGCCCACCAAATCTGTATGGAAAACAACACGTTCCCAAGATTACCTTTCCTTCTGTTTGCTTGGTCTGCTTGGAGAGAGACCCTCTCCAGCACATGCCAGCCAGCCTTGATTTCATACTGAGAATTTTCTTCCATTTGCATGAGGACACCCTGAGAATAGCTCATGCAAAATAAGAGGAATTAGGGGAAGGTACAAAATGCTAAAATTTGACCAAGTCTCCAAATAAAAAATAACAGCTTTAGGGAAAATGAGAAACATATCCCTCTTTTTTTTCTCTCTCTCTCTCAAAAAAAAATACATTGTGAAGAATAATGCCTCAGGGCTGTGCAATGCAAACTTCCACTGTGCTCATGGAAATAATTGAATCCCCTGTAATGATGGGCCAAGGAAACAAAATAAGAAAAGACCCAGACAGACAGGGCTCAGAGGCTGTGGGATGGCCCAGTTTGCTTCTAGCCGATAGCACCTGCAATTATTCTTCAGTGATTTTTATTTATCTATTTAGTGCTCCCAGTAGGCAAGGAGAGAAAGAGTGAGCATGAGAGAGGAAGAATCTAGTCATCATTCAGCCCTCATGGTTAGGCAGCCAGCTCGAAATTGAAAAAGTTATTCAAATGGATAATGAAATGGGGATGAGTTACTAATGTCCTCCTCTATGGGAAAACGGCACGAGCTGTGGGCTCTCTGCAAGTGGCTTAGAGGCTCTTTGTGAAGAGCTCATCTAAGGCAGATCAGCAATGCCGTATGGAGGTAGGATGCCAGGGTGAGCGGTGGACATCCACTCTCGCATCCGAAATTAAAGCCTTTGCCTTTTGTCTTGAGAAGGTCATTGTCAGACGGTAAGCAGAACTGGAAGGCCCTGTGTGCTAGCCCAATCTTCACTGGTGAGACTGTGGGTAGGAACTGACTGACAAGGCGATAGCCTATACCAAATATTGATATATAGTGAAATGATCTGTGGATATTCCCCGGTGTGGTGGTTTGAATAGAAAATGTCTCCCATAGGATAGTGTTTGAATGCTTTCTCCCCACCTGTTGGGAAGGCTGTGGAACCTTCAGGAAGTAGAGCCTTGCTGGAGGAAGTGTGTTAGCAGAAGCAGGCCTTCAGGCGTTACAGGTCCATCCTGCTTGCTGTTCTCTCTGCTTCCTCCCTGATGATATGACAGTGTGATGCTGGATTCCTTTTCCTGTCATGGTGGATAGGAACTGCATTTTCCCTACGCTGCTTCTCATCAGGTGTTTGTTCACAGCAGTGGGACAGTAACGGATACAAAAGGAGAGATTGAGGATGGCATAATCCTGCTAAGCACAGTGTTTGTTGAAACTGTGGCAACTACCACATCTGTCTCATTAATCAGTCTATTGAGACTGGCAGCCTAAAAGAATTCCCTCCGTGGGAAGAATTGGAAGGAGATGCATGCTGACCATATGCGTCTACTATATGTCTTACCTATAATTACTGATGAAATTCTAAGTCACTTTTGAGGCTATCTGTATTTCATGTCCAACAGCTCAGAGAAGTAGGGTAACACATTTTGTCATCAGTTTATAGATCTGGAATAACTAACTTGCAAAGAAGTGTGGTTAGTTAGGTGGTAGAACAGAAGTGTGATGTTAAGACTCCATAAATTATCACCTAGGTCCCTTTCATCATTGGGATCTTGGCATATAGATTTTGAAATTGGAAACCTCATATAACAGTTACTTTCTCATTGCTTGAGACAAACCACCCAACTGAAAGTAGCTTATGGGAGGAAAGGGTTTATTTCAGGCTTAGAAATTTGAGGAGAAGTTTTCTTATGGTGGAGAAAGCATGGAAGAGCTGGCAATGGGCTTGGCTCACATCTTCACACACCAGCAGTGGTGTAGGGACCACAAGGGTGAGCTAGTGAGTGAATACCCAGTAGGGCTGGACAAATAAACCTCAAAGCCCGCCCCCTAGTGACACATCTCCTTCAGCAAGGCTCTGTTTCCCAAAGGCTCCACCCGCTGGGGATTGAATACAAGGCTTCCTCACAAACATACGAGGCTATGGAGGACATTTCATATTCAAAACATCATGCTTCACAATACATCAACAGCATCCATCAGAACTTTCTGCAATAGTGGAAAGGTTCTACCATCTAAGTCCTCTGACACTGTGGCCTGTAGCCATATATGGTTATCAAGCACTTGAAAATAAACAGTGTAAAGGAAGAAATGACTCAGTTTTATTTATGTATAGTATACATTTAATTTAAAAAAATCACAGCTGGCTAGTAGCTGTCATATTAGGCACTGAAAATCCATTCATCCACTCAGGGATCAAGAAAGGGTGATCTTATTCCATGCAATGCAGTGATTGACAGTATGAACTTCACAGGTCAAGTGGACTATTTTTACATTCTCCAGTCAAATGAGGTGTTCACAGGTGTGTTAGAGTTTCATCACCATGACAAATACCTGAAAAGAACATTCTAAGTAGGAAAGATGCTTTTTGGCTCATGGCTTCAATTCAATCATGATAGAAATCATATGGCAAGAGAAGAGCAGTTCACATCATGGCTGCCAGGAGAGAGAGAGAGAGAGAGAGAGAGAGAGAGAGAGAGAGAGAGAGAGAGAGAGAGAGAGAGAGAGAGAGAGAGAGAGAGAGAGAGAGAGAGAGAGAGAGAGAGAGAGAGAGAGAGAGAGAGAGAGAGAGAGAGAGAGAGAGAGAGAGAGAGAGAGAGAGAGAGAGAGAGAGAGAGAGAGAGAGAGAGAGAGAGAGAG